>CM033797.1:4426196-4451196 GCA_019656835.1 Rhododendron ovatum
TTCATGTACACGTCGCAGGATAAAGCATTATATAAGAAGCTTAAAAGCACTATCTGGAAACCCTGCAATTTCTATGGTAATTTTTAACAAAAGTTAGTAGTAACTAAAATAGATGGAGTCTTTTCCCAAATTAATATACGCAAGGCCAACACACATGAGCCCAATCGCATGATGCAAACATCATCACGGTCCAAAGGAAACAGAAAATGAGTACATGCAATTTGTCGAAGCGCCGAGTGAATCGATCTCTTTAGAGCAGAACTCGAGGGCATCGTTTTATTTATTTGCCTTCTTGGTAGAGGCTAGAGCTTGACTAATTGAAAATGCACCAACTCTTGTTGAAGCTGAGTGGTTTGCGCTCAGCCTATCATAGGAACCAATTGTAGAGATTCTACACCGTCATCACGAGATGATGCAACAAACTTTACCGTGGGATCTCATTAGGTCCCCGTCCATATACTATAATCTCTTCTTTTTTTCTTTTTAAACAGTAAAGAAAATTTTATTAATTTTTGAATAAGCATTACAAAGACTAAAAGGAATAAGGATTAAAAACGGCATCACAACCCGCCTCAAACATCCCAACAAAATTGGCACATAAGGATTCGGACAATTATATGCCAATCTAAGACCCAAAGAAGAGAGAGAGAGAGACGGACTATATAAAACTGAGTGCGGATAGCAACTATCACGATTTGGGTATTTTGGATTTATCTGTTCAAAAAAAAAAAAACCGATCTTTGACGCCTAGATCAAGGACGATTTCAACAATTTCAACAATAATAAAAATGCTAAGACCGGAACTAATAATTATCAATTAATTGATAGAAAAAGTTTTTTTTTTATCCTAAGATTTGTCAAGATCAGTACCTCAATTATATTGCGTTTTCGGAATCTAAATCGAAACCGATGGTTTTAAATTCACACAAAGCGGATTCGGAATTATTTTTCATTCCAAAGGCATAACCTGTATCCATATGCTTCATATTCGCCCCGGAGTTCGCTCCTAGAAATATATCCATCCCTGCCCCCTTGTGTCAATCCCATGAGCTTTTTATCCATTCTCATTCAATCCCGGCGGGAGGGCAAGTCAAAATAGAAAAATTCACATTTGGGGTTAGGGATAATCAGGATCAAACTGATGCCTACCACCCAGAGTTGTGAATCCCGTATCGTACTGGCCGGTACCATACTGTTCGAAAACTGTACGATATAACCTGATTCCAATGTTATTGTAGTATTTCTATGGAATGAAACTAAAATTATTCCTCTCGTCCAACATCGGAAAAAAACTTCTCAACTAATTTTTGCTGAAAAGGTACACAGTGGACTACCGTGAAGCACGTAACAAGACCACATATACATAATTTTGAATAACATCGAACGGAGGAAAAGATGAAGTGAAGGGGCAGACCAATTTTCAAAGCCATGGTATCCATTCAAAAACCAGCAGAAGTGCACAAGTGTCAAACATAAAAAGAAAAAGAAAAGGGAGGTAACATAAAAGTATGAAACCATCGACAATCCAACTACTACAATATAAACAGATGACTCGGTCAAAAAGTACCTTGGACTAGTTCGAAATTAGAATCATGGTTCAGGCCTGCAAAAATCAACCGTTGCCTCATCCTCACCAGCAGCAACGAGAGCTTGAAAGTTCTTAGGGAGAGAATGCTCAGAACAGGCAACCTCCTTGGCCTGAAAGGTAATATAGTAATACTCCTTATATGCATAAGCGTGGGGGCTGTAGTTCGCCTTGAGGAACTTCACAAAAAGGTACTTCGTTTTCTACAGTACAATTGAAGGAAGAAGTTAGAAGGAGTTACAATAAATGAGGCAAGGATGGAAGATTTTTAAAGAACCTGAAAAGCCCACACACACAAACATACATTGTTATGGTTGTACTGGTCAAGAGCCAACTTTGAATAACTCTCGAGCTCCTTCAATTGCTCATCTCCAGCGGAATCATCCAACCGAACTGGTGTGATGCGTGCATCCCGAGGATGTATGTTATTGGGAATATCCCCAACATCGAACCCCTATATGTATATAAATATTCTATTGGAATTACAATAGAAACCTACTTATTAAAGAGGGGAGGGAGTGTTAACAGAGTGAATTTAAGGAGATAAATAGTAGTAGCATCAAAATATGTATATACATACATCGCTCTTTAGGAGCCTCCTTTGGTAATCCATCATCTCTAGGGATGTAAACTTGCGAAACTGTTGCATCCACTGCTTTACTGGAAAATTATCATAATCAAAACTATCATAATCTATTTCTGGTTTCAACTTATAAGCATCCAATTTGGATTTCTTCTTATCACCATCCAATTTGGATTTTTTCTTCTCATCACCATCCAATTTGGATTTCTTCCTATCGCCATCAGGACGAGACGACTCAAGTCTCCTGTCGGATTTTGTCCCGGAGTAGTTGATGAGTTCTGGCTCCACTATCTGTTTCTCCTCCTCACTCACAAACGCCATTCTCGTATCAGCCATATCAACGCTTCCTTTCCTTCTGCAAAACCCAACACGAGATGAAATTCTAATGAAATGGAACGACAATACCACAGACAATTGAACTAAAACAGGGTAAAGAAACTAACACTACTAAAAGCTACGCAAGAGGAACAAGCATAATTGGAATTTGAAACCCTAGACGTCCCGAAGACAAAACCATAATGTTGTCAGTAATTAGATAATTACAAAGAAAATCTAAATCAAATTAAAATCAGACGGCACTTTACAATTTCTTAACAGACCTGTATATTTCGCACACAAAAACGAAAAAAAAAAAATTCATAAAATCGTAACGAATCAGTAGACATAAGCCATAAACAGAAGCCCTACATAGCAAGTAGAAAAAGGGAGTTGCCATACCTTGGGGTTTCTGGTGACTTGAGGCGGAGGTGGCCGGTGACTCGGTGACTGACCGGATCGATCGTCGTGGAGGCGGCGTCAGAGAGCCCCGACTCGAGAGAGACGAGGTCGTAGACAAGGTTAACTTTCACTTACCAACCCTGAGGTTTCTGACAATGACAACAACCTCCCCCGAGTTTCTGAAATTACAATTTTTCCTTCTCTGCTTTAGCTGCCGATTTTCCACTCTCCGTTGGTAGACCGTAGACCGTAGACCGTTACTAAAGTGACCGAAATTACACCCATGTGTATACTGCATTTTACCCCCCGAATGATCGTATGACATGAATATCCTTCTAATCTCAATTTAAAAGACATTAATGTTTCTAATCAAAACTTTAGACTTCTTTTTGGGTGCTGGAGCTGTATGATACAGTGGATGTACCAACATGAGACTTCTTGACAAAGGTCAGCTTTGAATTTTCAGGGACCTAAAGCGAAAAATAAAAATTGGGCATTTTTGTTGAACTACTATTATAGAAGGTCCTAAAATAAGAGAGGCAATTAATGTTTAAATTTTTTTAAGGGGCCCAAAAGCGGCCGCTTCTTCTGACTTAGCTCAAAGCCAGCTCTAAGGCTATCCACAGTGGTATAATCAAAAGTTAATTGTTGTTGAAGTTAATAATATTTGTGCAAAAAATGACTCACAATGATATAATCAAACTTAGCAACATCCTTAGAAATAATCAAATTTTGGGCTTTGGATAACCAAAACTAGCAACCTTTTTCAATAATCAAAATTTGTAAACCCCACACTACCTAAGTTAATTGGTTCCAAAATTTATATACACGCGTATTTCAACTAGTATTTTCTTTTTCTCTTCTTCACCTGCTCTATATTTTCTTCACTTCTCCCACAAACTGTTTCTATTTCTTTTTCTCCAAAAGTGAAGCTCATATTTCTCGATCATCGACAATTTAACCTATCGTTGCCGGATTAAGGTATTTCACTCTTCTTTTCCGTTTCTATTTTAGGTTGCATTCTTATGAACTTAATTTAAATCTGAAAATTGTCTTTATTTGAATTTTTTCCCCATTTGTTAGTTTTGTGCCAAACTTTTATGGGTTATTGATTCGTCTCGATGAGAGAAATCGAAAAAGTAATTTTTTTTGTTACTTTTACTCAAGTATTTTGAGAAATAATATTTTTTAGCAAAAAATAATAATTTTTCGACTAAAAAGTGGTTATTCTTTTTTGTTCCTCCCCTTATGTTTGAGTAAATGAAGAACCTTGCAAAAAAAGAAGAAGAAGGAAGAACCTTGCATTTTTTTTCCAAATTCAAGAACACATCTGATTTTTTTTTGAAAGATTAAGAGAGTGGTGGATTTGTGATATAGGCTACAGGAATAGGAAGAAAAAAAAATGTTTCGGAGTTGTTTTGATAGATAACATTAGGAAGAATACCATATGTTCGATATATTTTTGCCCAAAAAAACAAACCATAATAGAGGGAAGTGGATGGCGGAAAATAGAGGGGGAGAGATAAATTGTGTGAAATTGTAGTGGACTTCTTATTTTGGTTATAAACTAGAAGTGATCATTGTGGACCTCAACATTGTTAAGCTTAGCAACCTTTTAAGTGAATAATCAAAAGCTGATGTGTCAACTTTTGGTTATCTATTTTTGATTATACCGTTGTGGATGGCCTAACCTTTTTACCCATTTTTTTCCTTGTGGTTTATGTAATTGGAGTAGGACAAAGGTGGAAAATAGAAGTCGTAAGGGGCGGAGCTATATTGAGGCCTAACCCCCAAACCCCTGAGTTTTAAAAATTTTATTTTCTCTATACCCGATTTAAGTTTTATTTTCTATATACCTGATTTTAAATATTATTGATAATTATTCGTGTATAGCTACTTACAATATTATTATTTTTTTGTTTCATTTGATAAAAAAAAAACGGGGTTATTTTACATTTTTATTTCTCAATTTTTTTCATGATTAAAAAATGAACACGTGACAGTTGAAATAGTCTAAAGAAAATAAAATGGTTGATATACTTTAATTGCATTAGACTTGAATTATTTTAATATACAAATTTAATTATTTTAATATACAAATTTAATTAATTGAAAAATGAAAATAAAATGATATTATAAGTATACGTTCTTATAAATAATATATGTCTACTAAACCGACCCCCTAGATCAAGAATCCTTGCTCTTCATAAAAAGATATAGTACTATTAGTTTGTGCTTTTGTTGTAACAAAATTGGGTGGAGTACATGAATGAGACTTGCAAACTACTCCTAATACACAAATTTTGCGGAGACTCGAGAGGAAAAAGAAAAAAAAAACCCAAAAACAATCCTAATCTTTTTAGATCAGGAATAGACTAAGGTTCGGTTTGAAACTTGTAGAAAAGAAAGGAAAGAAAAATAAAAGAGAGGAAAAGTGTTGAGAAAATAAATTCTTTTCTCTTGTTTGATTTAGAAATAAAATGAAAAGAAACTATGAGAAAAATAATTTTCTCTTGTTGGACTTCAAGAAGAAAATGAAAAGAAAAAGGATAACTTTTAGTGTAACTATATTTTTTCTTAAAATTGTGGGGTGGGGGCGGTTTCTCTCCAATTTCCCCAACCGCTCCCCTCCCCAGAGCCTTCTTTGCTTCCTATTTACTTTCCTTTTCCTTGAAATAGGAACCAAACAGCCTTTAAGGAAAATAAAAAAATTTCCTTTTCCCCCCCTAATTTTTCCTAGGTTCCAAACAGACCCTAAAAAAATTGTGACGGGGACTGAGAGCTCTCATAGATACCACCGTCGTATCGGATTTTGTCTTCGTCGCGACGCCGTCGTTTACGTTCGAATCCATCTAGCCAACTCTCTCCCTCAACGGTAGCCGGCATACCGAAGTGGGTTGTGGTCCGATGTGGGCTGCTCTGAGGTCTCGAGCTCTTTCTCTCTCATCCACTCGGCAATGGAAGCTAGGGTTTCCAGGGCTCAACCGCACCTTGTGCTCCTCCCTCGTCGATAACAACGACGACGCCGTCGCCGTCGACAGAGGGCTGCTGAAGTTGGACGAGGTCCAGAAGATTCTCACCGACGTCAAGGCGGACAACATCAGCGTCGTCCCCGTCGGGAACCAGTGCGAGTGGACCGATTTCATGGTGTTCGCCACCGGCCGGTCCGCTTGGCACGTTCGGAACATCGCTCAAGCCCTAATTTACAAGGTTCGCCTTTTCACTTTCCTTCGCAGGCGGTATCACATCCACACTTTGACTCTAGGAAGGCAAATGAGTCGAGCCAAGATTTAAAGTGTTTGAGCTAGGCTGCTTTTAAAACTAGCCTAGCTCAAGCTAGGCTCGTTTAGTTATCAAGGTAGTCGCGCTCGGCTCAGTTTGTTTACTTAACTAGCCTCTGCAAACAAGCTACAACTGGCTTGAGCTCGCGCACACACTTTCAGTTTAAGGCTGCAAATCAAGTTTGGCTCGTTTAGGAGTAGTGGAGCTCGAGCTCGGCTTGTTTAATATAAAGGTGATCAAAATTGGTTCTTTTACTTAACGAGCCTCTACAAACAAGCCATGTATGAGTCAGGCTGAGCTTTGAAGTGTTTGAGCATGGCTCGTTGAAAGTAGTATAGCTCAAGCATGGCTTGTTTGATAGTAGTATAGCTCAAGCTTAGCTCGTTTAAAAGGAGTATAGCTCGAGCTCGGCTTGTTTAATATGAAGGTGATTGAAATCTGTTTGTGTTGGTCCAAATAGCAACCGGGGGGGGGGGGTGGGGGGTGAACTGGGTATCTCAAATATAACGCGGAATTTAAAAAAAAAAAACTAATTGCAATATATTCAACTACAATTCCAATTTCAATGATATACTATTCTACTCATGCAATATTGATGTGCAAGACGGAAAGTAAACAAAGTAGGGAAGAGAGAATCAAACATAAGGATTTATAGTGGTTCGGTCCGTAACTTCACGACCTAATCCACTCCCCAAGTGTCCAACTCGGAATTTGCTGCACTATCTCTGATAGTTATAATCCTTCTAGCTTCGCGGGTGCTAGACAACCTTTACAACGAGCAATCTATCCCCAATTGCTCCGACTAATTTTGACTCCGGTGCTAGTCACACCTAACCCAACTAGTTTTGACTCCGGTGCTAGTAACACCTAACCACCAAGTGATTTTCTCTTCAAAATCACTCACCAAAAGTAATCACTCACAAGAGTATGAATAAGGGTGTACAATCTCTTTTACAATAAAGATCAAAATAAGAACTTTCTCACACAAGTGTATGGATATCAAGATGAAAGAATAGAGTACTGCGAGATTGGTATATTCCTTAGAATATTTCCGTGAAGCTCACTGGTCTATCCCTTTTTTCTTCCTTGGCCTTGTATATAGTCTTCAACATATGAACGTTGGGAGCATTCAATCACAATTGGAAATACTCTGATACATTATGCCTTTGATTGGAAACATATCCAAGTCCACACAAATCCATTTCTTTTGTGTACTAGCCGTTGAACCAATTAGGAAGCCATACTTCGATCCACTTGACTTGTTCCCATCATTTAGCCGTTAGACATAATTAAGCTCCAAGTAATCTTCTATGTTCCTCCTTAATTAATATTTGCTTTCCATAGGAGTCCCTATAGCCAATCAAAACTTAGGAGAAGATTTGTCTTTAATCTTCTTCCTTTTAATTTCAATCTTGACTATTTGAGATAGGAGTTTTGATGTAGAGTCTTTCCTTGTGTAGCTCAATCAAATTCTACAAAATAAACATTATTCAAATCAATAGAAAATAATATTAATTATATTTCTCTTCAATAAAATTTACTTAGTTATCATCAAAATCAATAAGGTTTTTATAGAAATCTTTGGGCTAACAGTTTGTTTACTTAACAATCCTCTAGAAACAAGCCGAGTCTTGCTTTGATGTGTCTGAGCTTAGCTCGTAAAAAGCTAGTCTAGCACGAGCTCAACTTGTTCAATATCAAGGTATTCGAGCTCGGTTAGTTTACTTAAGGAGCCAAGTTACAACTAGCTCAGGTTTGTTTACCGAGCTTAAAACTTGAGCTCAAAATGGACTCGTTTACTAAGGAGCTGAACGTGAAGCTGCTTGGGATCGGTTCGTTTGAAGTCCTACACATACATTTTTGTGGTGGTTGATATTTTTGGTGAATTGCTACTATTTACTTCAGTTTTATTTTGATATGCAATAATTTGAATTCCCGAAAGGCTAGAATGGGTAATTGTTGCGTTGTATTATTATTTCTGTGTTAGAAGTAGTTTCCTATTCGCTTGGCACCTTTTAAACATTGGGTGTTTAGCTGATCGGAATCTTCAACTTCGACCTCGATTAGTTCACAAGATATTCTGCCAATTCTCCTCGGGACCTTAGATTCAATTGCTTCCCAAGAATGTTGTGCCAGGTATGTAAGCAATGTATCTGGGAGGAATTGAGTGCGAGGAACTGAGTGCCAGCATGTAGCTGTGCTGTCAGTAAGAATAGACTTGCATACCTCATTGGTTTTGAGGTAGTCCCACGCAAAAGAGGATTTTCACTCTTTACTCTTTAGTAGCTGCTGTTAGACAAGAACCTGGTCAAGCACTAATTTACCAAGCAACCTTTTCTATTTCCTCCACACAGTCTCACAGAAGCTTATTTGCCACACACTATGGTCTGCATTCCTTTTCAGATGATTGAAAAACTTGACCAATATCTTGGAATTGAGAACTTTCTTTTCTTTCTGTTTTTTGTCATTCTAAAAAAGCTTAATATTTTGGGGTTTGGTTGTCTTTGTTTTTCTTGTTACAAATTTGTTCTATATGTTTACTTTCTTGGTTCATCTCATGAAGACTCACTGGAAAACTATAATCACATTGATCTCAAATCTGGATGAAGTTCATAAAAGGCAAGAAAAAATCAAAGAGAGCCAAGATTTTGAGACTTTCCAATCACAACCTCTCACTAGAATCAGAACTTGGTGCCGATTGTTTATTTTTAAGAATAGTTTCTGTGTTACTGGGTTAGTTAGGAAAACAAAAACTGTTAATTGAGTCATTATTGTCTGGTTTTGAAGGACAGGTTAAGCAAAAGCAAAGAGGGGCTGAGAGGATGTTACTTCCCAGTATAGAAGGAGAAAAGGAGGGGAAGTGGATCGTTATCGACTCTGGTATGTTCACGTCTCTATTGGTTTACTTATCGGGATTGTTTGGACATTTATTTTTGTGCAGTGCTGGCGGATATTGGCATCATAGTCTCAAAAACTACAAAGTGCCTTGGCTAACTATTAAGCCATATTTGATTAGTCAGACTCATAATGAGTGGATATGTAATTCAACAAGACAAGCAATTTCACCGGACTAATATTGAGGGATTCATTATACTTGTAATCTTTTTTCACAGACAGACTGTTCTAAGTTAGCAATTGTGTATTGATTGAACTGGGTTTTGGTGACTACCTTTCAGGCACAATTATTGTTCATGCTTTTGATGAGAAAGCTAGAGCTTATTACAATCTGGAGAGTCGTTGGACTGATGAAATGTCAACTAAAGAACAAACTCAGGTGAATATGGGGTTTGCTTGTTGGTGGTCTCTTACATTGAGGTTTTTCTAGCTTATTTTATACGCTATCTTTCAAGATCATTCATGCAACCATGAGAATGGTGTTTTATAATTATTACTTTCTCTTCAAAAGGATTTGTGGAGTCATCTCCAAATGGTTGGATTTGACTTCTCATTGAGTGGATTTGCTTGTTAAAGAACTTCTATTTTCTCCATTGACATTTTGGATACAAGTAGCTGATTATCAAGCCTTGAGGTCTTTAGAAAGAGCACTGAAACTGGCGTTTGCCATGACAGGTTTAAGTTATCAGAATTCTATCTCTGGTGCCTTGTTCTTGCTTTTTGCATGTTTTACATATACCTTTTCCATGCGTGATGAATGGGACTGGTATACTTGCCAAAAAAGAAATGGGACTCGTATACAGTTTCAGAAGCTCCCAAGGGTCTCTGGATGTTACAAACTATAATAACTTGACTAGTGAGAGTGGGCTTCAGTTTGATTCATGGCTGTATTTGTTGAGTGGATTTTAATACATTAACTGCAGTAGTAAAGATGGTTGGACCGATAGAATTGGCCATTGGTAGATTTGGTGGTGATGCGTGAACTTTGGAGTCCTCCTTACAGACCTTACCCTGGCTGTTGGATCTTTTAGAAATGTGTTCGTATGAGCTGCAATACATGTTAGATTATCGCAACTTTGGATGATGACGGAAGTTGGGCATGCATCAATTGTAAACCCTGATGTTGAATGATTCCTACAAATATTGTCTCCTCTCTCTAAAAGAGAGGAAGGATCCGTCTAGATATAAACTGAGTTATATATGTGGCTCTGGAAATGGAATGCCTACAATCCATATTCATCTTGAAAATCTTGTGTGTGTAGTTTTTTGTTACGTCTCAGAATTTGACGCGGATCCATGACACTTCTGTTTTGATCGTTTCTTCACAACAATGATGTGCTTTTCCTCATGCAGGATTTGGATAAGGCTCTGATAAAGGTGCGACGCAAGAATAATTCTAAAAGACCAGCGCAGAGAAGTGCTTAGCAGTTAGCACTCCATTACCCTTTTCATTCTTTTAGGATGTAGCTCTCTTATTCTCCGAATCTGCGTATAGCTGGCAACTATCCTTTCTAAACCTTTGGACACACTCTGAGGGAGGGCACCAGGGTGGTGGACAGGCTCGGCAAACTGGGTGTGGAACAAGATTGTCATATTGTGACTCTCCTCAACCTGTCTGAGTCAATTCCGTGTGATTATTGACGCTAACTCATTGGGATTTCCCTTTGAGAAGCCTTTGTTTTTGTTTTTGTTTTTGTTTTTGTTTTTTGTTTTTTTTTTTTTTTGTCTATTTTTCTTCTGTACCGCTTATGAGAATGAAATATTAAGTCATTGGTCCATCCTTTGAAATTCGAACCCAGACTTTCCATGTTCTGTAGAATGCTGTGGTTGGAATCATGTCTTTCTATTTTTCCTCGGTTTGCAATGCAAGGGTACCGGAGTATCTACATTAAGCAATTTTATGCTTTTATGGCCGTGCAGAAGAGACTTTTCTATGTCCATATCTCAGTTTTAATGTTTTTGGGCATTGGTAGTTAGGAGAAGCTAATGCAAGAATGAAGAAACGAACACTTCTGCAACCGCTGACCTTGCACCGACTGCCACGCAGAGTCTACTATGGGTCCCGCACTGAAATCCTAGCTGTTCAATAATTTTAAAAAATAACCGAGTGCTCATGTGAAAAATCAACACAATCTGAAAGAAAAATATGAATGGTGAGCACTTATACATCGGATTGAGCTTATTTTTCACATCGGATTGAGCTTATCTTTCATGAGGCCGGCCACTCGTTTTTAAAAAAAAATTGTTGAATGAGCCATATTTCTGTGCGGAACCCGTAGTAGGTCCCGCATGGGCATCGGTGCGAGGTCGGTGAAGCCACCGTTGGTGGCCATAGCATTTTCGAAAGAAAACCATGCTATCGGCCTAAAGGACTCATCTTGTTTTTAGGCAATCGAAGAGTCTGAAATAGGGAAAACTAACTACGTAGAAATAATGCAGCGATTTACATATGTCGGTTTCTCTTTCTGTATGTCTGTAAGTAGAAATTTACCTGTAATAGCTTTATGAGACAATTCAAACTAAACCTTTTCTTTAGGTATGAATCTCAGGCAAGTTTGTTGATGGATGGGAATGCCTCGGCCGCGGGAGCCTCACTAGTGAGTCAAGACTCACTAAAATTGGAGATCTCAATTTCACCGTGAATTAAGACTATTGTGGATCCGCAAGGTCACCTTGATAATTCGAACCATCAATTTTGTACGGTTTGCTGAATAAAACATCCGTGAAAATAAAATCACGTTGAATGAAGATCTATAGCTTCAACTTTGAAACACACTTGCTTGGAATAAACTAAATGATATATTCTAAAAGTTAATATTTGCCCTCCAAACAAATATTACATTTAAATTTACATTTTCAGAAAAGACTATTAAATGGGGACAGAGGGAGTATAAAGTAAATTTTACATTTAAATTTACCTTTCATTTTACCAAGAATATTGTTCGGATCGATTAACATTATGAACGACTGAGATTAAAATATATTGGTCAAATTCAAGAGGCGTGTGAAGGGGTTTATAGAAGAATAGTGTTCAGATCTCACTTTCGTTAACATAGACGAAATTGGGCGTGGATACAATTTTACACAAACCGTAGGATGTGCGGATGCAACAAAGCAATGTGAAAGAGTTTATCCGCACATAGACCAAGCCCACATGGGGTAATTAGTGAAGTTTGACCTTAAAAACAAGTCACCTATGCAGACAGCAACGTCCGATAACAATAACAATAGTATAGATTACTACTCCTATAGAAACTAAGGCTGCATACGTTACTGTGTTTTTTTTTTTATCCATGCATACATTACTGTAATGTTTCTTTATGTTCTGTTACGAAAGACAATACAGGAAAATATATCCTCTTAACCTTTCCTTTATAGAGAGTGTCACTATGCATGATTAAAACCCAACAACTTACGAAGAGTTTTTTACACACCGCATAGTGACATTGTTAATGGCTTCTTCTTCGTTGTCATCGTCATCGTCGTCGTTACGGGTACAGAAACCACGAGCTACGGGTACAGAAAATGAGGCGGAGCATGACGGGCATGGGCTTCATGGGGTATGTAGGTTTCAGGATTTGGTCCTGCAGGGGGGACTAGACCCCTGGCTAGACGACGCGACGGGAAATATGCTCTGTTTGTTCCTGTTTTCAGAATCATGAGTTGTGCAGGAAACTCATCTGATTGAAGGACTTTGAAACCACGGAAGACTCTACCATCAGCTTTCTGAGGTCTGGTGCTTAGGAGAAGGGCTAATGCAAGAACGACGAAAACAACGCTAAGGGCTCTCATCTTGTTTTTAGGCGGTCAAAGAGCAGAAAATTTGAAAATATGAAAATTTTCTACTCCTACGTAGAACTACAGCAGTCTGCTGGGAGATATTTATAGATGCAGTAAGTCTATGGGTACAGTAGATTGGTACAGATTTTGTGCACAGATTTTTCGCGGAGTTCACCACGGGTCCCACACAAATGATTCGAGCCGTTCACTAAATGTGAAACATTTTTTCAAGGGTCTTGCCAAAATTCAGCTCAATCCGATATTTATAGATGTTTGATCCAATCATTTAACTTTTTTCATATCCTGAAATCTAAATGAAAAATTAGATGATTGGATTGAACACCTATAATTATCGGATTTAGCTGAATTTTTTGGGAAGCCCTTGAAAAAATATTTTACATTTAATGATTGGTTTGGATCATTTGTATAGGACCCATAGTAGGCCCCACGAAAAATCTGTGCACAAAATCTGTACCAATCTGCTATACCTATAGACTTACTGAAATTTTAAGGGGTTTCACACATCAAATATGATAGCATCTATGACATTAGATCCATGAAACTGTCTCGACCGTCCAGATTTACTAAACAGTGAATCCATGAAACTGTCTAGACCGTCTAGACAATTTCATGGACAATTCCATGGATACAGTTCATGGACTGTACCGGACCTCTTTACACATATATAAGAGTTCATAAACTTTTTCCCCTCAAGAGATTTGCAACGGTTGGTCCTATAAAACTTTTTCAAATTAATCTCCAAAACTAGTATAATTAGATGAGAGTATTTAGAATTGTGCAAGGGCTTGGGCACCCAGGCACCCCCTTGTGTCCGCCCATGGTGGGATATATTACTCCTTCCGTCCCAAAATGTTTGTCCGGTTTGCAAAACAGGGTGTTAAAAATAATACAATTTTTGCAAGAAAAAATTAAAAGTTTTTTAACAACTTACTGGATATCAATGAATATTTTTAATTTGTGAAAAAAATTTAAATTTTTTCTTGAAAAAATTGCATTATTTTTATCACTCCGTTTTGCGGACCGGACAATCATTTTGGGACGGAGGGAGTAGTTCTTTTGGAGTGGGTACTATACTGAGGGCACAGGCATCCAGATTCAAACACATCTGATCTTAGCCTTCCGGGATTGAAATGTTTATATGCTATATTCCCTCTCCACCAATCAAATATCTGGAAAAGGTAGAAAGATACGATTTTACTGGAGTCAGATGGTTTCCTAATGCTCATTAATTTAACACCCATATTTGAAGGACCTCTTCACCAACTTGAAGATGAAGCTTATTTGGATTTTGTACTTGGCAAAGTCAGAGTGTTTGATTTCTTAAAATCCTTCCTTAAGAATTAAGACTGAAGAGTTCAAAGGGAAATTGCTACAAATTAAAGGCTGTGAACCTTTGAAAAGGAATATGGTCAATTAGTTACGTTCGATATTATTCACCAAGGTCGGTGCTTTAGTGCAATCAAAAGCAAGAATATGCTAACTCATCTTCTCCAGCTCCGATGCACTTTGTCAACTGTTTTCTGGGGTGGCAAGTTAAATTCAAATCCATTAATCAATGCAAACTTATTTATTAAAAAATAGACTCAATCCAACTCATTTATTAGTTGGGTCAAAATGGGTCCAACTCATCTAACTTATTTATTAATTAGGTCTTAATTGGATTAACTTAAATAACTCAATAAATCATGAACATAATCCGGAAAAAAAAAAATAGAGAAGGGATACACGGGCAAGTTTTCCCCTACACTTTCTACTCAAAATACCCACCGTCTCCACTTCTCTCTCTTCCTTTAATTGATCTCCACACAAAGAACACCACCTCTCTCTCTCTCTCTCTCTCTCTCTCTCGATGGGCTATACAGATTACAGACATATGAGAAGAATTTATAAGTGTCAATATCAAACAAAGAGTTCGACCTTTGGGGCTGCCTCTGTTTGGAATGAAAATCCCCAGCTGAAACTGCAAGCTACAGATGATTCATAGCATTTCGGAACCTCATCTTGTCTCCATATAAGATCCGTTGGATACAATATTTGCCAACTCTTGGATCTCCCCCTGTTTTTTGTTTTTAAACTTAGGCTCCGTTTGTTGGACGGACGTAAAATATTTTACAACGAAACAAACGGAGCGCTAATGGATAAAAATCACAATCTATGAAGTTTTGCACACGTGGGGTTTACATTTGAAGATTCCTATTTAGATACTTTTTACTGTCCAGTGAAAATAAGAATGATTTTTTTTCGTGTGCTTTATAAAAATATTATTTGTATATCTGAATTTTCCATTTTTATCTAAGATAAACAAAAGAAGATAAAAAAAATTAAAGTAAAAATGTTTGTCAACAAGTAGTTGACAGAACCAAAACATGGAAAAACGCAAAAAAAATATTTTGGTCATTTTAGTAGTAGAGGGATAGTTCAATAATTTACAGGGGTAATATGGTCATTTTAGTGTACATTGGTATTTTACTCATTTTAAATTTTAGTATATAGTCTGTAATTGGGTTAATGGGCGGGTCGAGTTTGATTTTAAATAAATGGGTCGGGTTGGGTATGGGTAATTGAGCTCATAATTAACGGATCTAAATAAGTCAATGACCCATTAAAGACCCAATCCACTTACAACTTATCCAATTTGGCCCAAACCCGCCCATTTGACACCCCTACTGTTTTCTTCACCCAAACCAATTTTTCGATTCGGTAAATTTCATTGACACTCCCCGAGGTTTTTCTTAATGACAAATATGTTGGGTTTTATTGCCCATGTGATATAATCCATGATAGGCGAGTAAATATTTACATATGCGCTCTCTAATGTATCATTGCTACGTCTATTTATATTATTACTTAGAGTTTTATGCGTTTATTTTGTTTTGTAGTTATTTGAAGACTTACCATTCTAATGGGCTTTACTATGGAAAAATTGGCATATGAGTTGACAGATTGGTACGTGGAGTTCCAGCATGGCCAATGATATTAGGCCCCATTCCGGAAACGGATATTGGCCCCGTTTCGGAAACGGAAATAAGTACTTATTTTTTAGGAAGGCAATTTCAAGCTCAAAAATCATGTGTTTACGTAAATAATTTTCCTATCAATATGAATTTTATTTGATAGATCTCATTGAGATCTTTTATACGGTGAAAAAAATTAAAAAATAATTTTTCATTTATATTATTTTTGAGTTAAAAAATATGAAATAAGTATTTATTTTTTAAGAAGGTGTTCTGGAATGGAGCCTAATTTAATTGATGGGTCCATTCATATTTTATGGGTTTAAGTCCCTTGGGAATAAAGTGGTTATGTCTTGGCCAATCCAATGCAACTTGCAACGTGGACTGAAGAAGGAATTCGGCTCAACCGGTCAACTCCAATTGGGGACTATTAAACTCGGCCCGGGTTTCTATTGGTCGGCTAGTAAGGATATATAAAAGGGAGAAAAGCTGCGCACGGGAAAATAAAAAAACAGAAACACACTTTCTATTGGTCGGCCAGTAAGGATATTATTTGGCAGTTTTATATTTACGTTCTGCCTTCTAGATTTTCTTTCCCCTTCAAGTTTTCGAAGTTCTGTTCAAAACTCGCACTTTGGTAACTCGTATTAATTTACGTTCTTAATTAAAATTGTTTATTGATATTCGTTTAGTATAAATCTCTCGTTTGTTTTTCTTTTCCAAGCAATAGAAGTATGTTTTAATCTAGGATTTCTTTTATTTCTTGTTTGATAATGAGTGAGTAGTCCTATAGGTAAGGTCGCGGGGTAATTAGCACACTGTGGTCAGGTTGGACATACTCCCATTTCAAAATAATAATGAAAAGGCAATTTTAGGTTAGTAAAGCACTTCCGTTAGATGAATCTGGGCATTGTCGGAACCCTTGTGAAAGGATGAATGGGGGACCAAAACTCATTCTCCGCTGTGCATGGTTAAACGGCGACCATAAAGGTTTACATCTTTCGGGGTATCTTTTTCTCTCTAAAGTCGAATGTTTTCAAGAACAACGAATGAAACAGATAAGCCCAAACAGGTTGCGAGTGCTATGGATACTACAACTGTACCTCCTTTTAATTATTTGAAAAAAACCAAACAATTTCCTAAGTTTTATTGATCTCAACATTAAACGACAAAGGATGGCTATCTAAAAGCCAGTTCAAATTATAACAACCCGAGTTTTTAAGTCATAACACATCACCATCTTTGTGGATTTGACTCCGATCTCACCGGATATTATGCTACATCGGTCCCAACCCTACGCTTGGACCGTTAGTTTAGGTCTAGAAATTTCCTAAGCAATGCATTTGGAAAAAAGGGGGAGAATTGAATGAGTTTGCATAGGGAAAACAAAAATAATGGCATACGTTGTTTGGTTCGGTGATTTTGAGCAGTGCAATGAGTTGGAGGTTTGGTCAAAGCCAGGCTCTATTTGGGTTGGATTTTGAGTGAGATTTTTACAAAAATAAGTGATAGTGGCCACTGCAGGAATTGTGATTAATGGTGTCATTCAATAATTTTGTAGCATCACGTTCATAATGTCCATCATCGGTCTCTAATGGAATTGACAAACTAAATTACAGTTCTCATATCATAAATATATAGAAGGGTAATTAATAGGTTAAGCATACTATTTGAACGAGTTGTGCTATATGTACCGATCATGGGGGAGAGAAAATGTACCGACAGCCACCGGACGGCTGTCTCCGGCCACCGGACGGCCGATCCGAGCCGTCCAAAAATTTTAAAAAATAAAACCGAGTGGGCCTATGCGAGAATCAATGGCATCCGAGGTGTGTAGGGTACTTGATCCGAGCACCCCTTTTTCGTGTATATACACGTATATACAAATATACACGAAAAAGGGGTACTCGGATCAAGTACCCTACACACCTCGGATGCCATTGATTCTCGCGTACGCCCACTCGGTTTTATTTTTTAAAATTTTTGGACGGCTCGGATCGGCCGTCCGGTGGCCGGAGACGGCCGTCCGGTGGCCGTCGGTACATTTTCCCTATGGTACCCGTCGGTACCAATAGGATTTCTGCTATTTGAACAAAAACGAATGTGAAGACATGGACTAGAACTCTTACAATTGACGTCAATAAAAACCCCTTATTTTTTCCAGTCCCATTCATTGATGTATTTGCTAATAATAAATCATCACACATATATTATCAGGAGTTTAATTTCCAATTTTATTTCAATGAGTTAATTGAGTTCTAAATATAAGGGCCTTCTTTGGTAACACTGTCACTTTTTTATTTGCTAAAAACCTGTTTCTGTAGCAAAGCAGAAGAGTTGGCAGCCAGTTTCTGCTCTTGAAAAAAGTGGAAGCTCAGTTTTGCTACGTCTCCAATTTTCAAAATTTTTGAAAGTCATTCTCTTTTTTTGGAAATCAAAATAGACAACCAAACATACTTCCATGTCCAATTTTTGAAAATTCTGAAAAAAAAAAACAGAAAACTGAAAGTGATATGGTTACCAAATAAGGCCAAGGTATTCCAACTTGTGTGAGCGTGAGAGATAAAAATACGTAAGTGCATGAGAGCTTGGGTTGGATTTTTTTTTATCTCATTATACTCATTCAAATATTAGTGGAAATTGTTCTTTCTCTCGTGGAGTGTACTTTGAAGCTGAACCACATAAATATTTTGTGCTCTTCGAGCAGGTTTATTTTTTCGTTGGGGTTTCATTGCAGGTGGGATCGAACTAATCCCAACATCTAAACACCTTGTGGTTTCATTTTTCATTTCATCTCCACCCCAATCGACAATTTGACAAAACAAGTGATAGAATCAGCCAAAAGTAGCTTACATTGACAAACTTATGCTATTTGATAAGTATAATAACTATTAAAATGCTTTCAATTATCTTCTCTTTTTTTTACCCAAAAGTAGTTATAGTTCATGAAATATGAATCAAGACTAAGGTTCTCTCAAGTTGTATATAAAAAAGAAATTTATTCTTTTTGACCAAAACAGTTCTTTGAATGAGTAAAATAATCTAGGGTGATTTATAATTTTATCCGTTTTGATCAAAATAGCTCTTTCAATGGATAAACAAAGTCAATTTGATTAAGAATAATTGAAAGTCAAATAGGTTTTTATTACTTTTTATTATCACAAAAGAATAAATTTTTCACACCGACAGTGTAAACCCCAATTTTCTTCCCAATCTATATAAACGTGTCACGTCAGCAAAAAAAAGTACAGAAGTGGACAAGGTCTGACCTTTTCCTCTCCTCTGTTTCACTTTTCGGGCCAAAGTTTGGACAATTACAAAAAAAACCCATCATTGCATAAAGGCCCCTCGTTCCCACCGAATTGTCAACTTCTACTCGTCTCCGCACCGAATCGTCCACTTCGGGCCTTTTCCTCTTCCTCTCCGTGCGTGGAAACCCCATCACACACTTTATTGTATCTCAAAATCCTCGCGTTCTACATTCATGGTACTAAAATTATTAGCTTGGATAAATCTTTAAATGACTGCAATTTTTTTATATTTTGCATCCATGTATAATTTTATTTTTACTGCATTGCTCATTATTTATGCAGGATTTAATGATGGAGGCCACATACACATCCTCGTTTTGATTTTTTTGGGATAAATTTTGAGAATGACAACAAAAGCTTAATTTTAATTGAAATTATTACGTGGATTATGAGATGTGACTCAATGGTTCCTCCCTTTCTGAATTTGGGAATTGTATTTTGTTATATTTGGGAGTGGAATCCAACGAAGGATTTATATTTAGCATGGGCGCAAATCATGTGTATCTTCATATTGAAAATACAAAAATGGAGAGTGATTTTCACACTTCCTTTTTTGATATCCGCACTCTCTTTTTTGTTTTTTAGTATTGAAAATGGATGTATTTTTTTTGTTGCTGAAAGACAAAAAATGAGTGTCAATATAGAAAAAGGAGTGTGGAAATCGTGCATTTCTCAAAATATTTTTAACTATATATTGCTACTCATCTCGGATGACATTTGTTGTCTTTCTCTTTGCTCATTTTAGTCTTTGTATTCACTTTAAAGATTAATAAAATTTTCTTTTTTTGCCATTCAAATATATATATATATATATATATATATATATATTGCTACTTGAGAGGTCCAAATAAGAGACAATATTCAGTGTATGTGCACAACCACCATTTTATTTTATATTGAAAAGTTAGAAATCTTTGCAAATGAATATACAGTTTTAAGAGATCCAATTGAAGCACGGTGAGCATAAAAAATTTGACGATTCTATGTACACACGGGTGGAATTCTAGATAATGGGAACAAAGGGTCTTTATGTGCTGATGGGTTTTTTTTTTTTTTTGTAATTGTTCAAATTTTGCTCCCAAAAGTAAAGTTAACCCTTGCAAGTTAACTCTGATAACAAGAGGAGAGGAGAGGAGAGGAAAGAGTAGTGCTAGGGGCACATCACCTCCAACAACACCTCAGCTACACCTTCTCACATACAGGCGGGTTCCGTTTCAGTGGGACCCGCCTGTATGTGAGAGGGTGTGGTTGGGGGTGATGTGCCTCTAGTATTTTTGGGAGAGGAAAAGGTGTGACTTTCTCCACTTTCGTACCTTGTTGCTAACGTGGCGCGTTAGTATTGGTCGAACTATTATAGATTGGAGCGTTGATGTAATGAAAATTAAAACTACAAGGAGTTTATATATTGTCAATTCTCATACGTAAAGAGGCTAGCTATTATTAACGAAAACTTCAGGGTGTGTCATTGAAATTTGAAGTTTTAAAATATTCATTCTCAAACTTCATCTCACGTAAGTATTTATCCAACACTCTTTGAACAGTTATGATTTTATCCCTATTTTAAAATAATTCCAAAACTACCCTTAATAATGTTATATATATAACACAGATTTTTGGGATGAAATTTTAAAGTTTAGGTCCGTTATTCTAGAATATCAAATCCCATAATACACGCTTTCCATTCAATGTATATTGATTAAATCCCTAAATTATAGCATTGCCTATTTATCACCATCCCCACCCAATCAAACCATCCTCTCTGGCCTCATCCTCGGCGGCCTCGCCCTCACCACCCCGTTTTTCGTTATCTGCAGGCCCGTCCTTGTCCCCGCCGCGCTTACTCTCGCTGTGGCCGTCTCTGGCTTCTTTCCATCGACGGCCGTCGGACCAATCGATGTCAAGGTTGAACGGAGCAGATCCAACAGCGGAGGATGCGATTTCTGCACTAGGAAGGTCTCGCTGGCGATCGAATGGCTCTCAAATCTCGGTCGTCACAAAGAACGACGCTCCGTCACCATTGTCGTTCAATTTCGCCATTGCCAAAATCAACGGGTTTAGAACCAATAGCTCTGGGTTTTGTAGCTTTGGGTTTTGTTGTTATAAACAGCGCGAGGGAATTGCAGCTGATGAATCACAAGCCTTCCAAAAGTGATGAACCAACCAATTTAATTTCTAGCAATCAGACTTTATTGGAAATGAGGGTCCAAACACACTCTCAGTCAACTGATGATGGCTCTAAGAACACTCTAGGGACTAAGGCGGGAGCGAAAGCTGCGCCAGAAAACTTCGAGATTCCATAGGGTTTGGGTGGGTTAGAGTTCATGCGATTTTGGATCTTACGAGTGGATGATTTTCATGAACAATCTTTAATATTTTTGTGGTAAAAGTTTTACGTGGTGTATTTCGTTTTAAACATGGTGTATTTTTCATATTGTTGTGTTTTCATGAATAAAACATGGTGTATTCATATTTTTCATGGTGTATTCATAAAAAACATGGCTGATTAATTTTTTTTTTTTTTTTTTTCATGGTCGATTACAAATATGGTCTATTCATGTTTTTCCATATTTTTTGATTAATTTATTCCATTACAAATATGGTCTATTCATGAATAAAAATGACTTTCGTGAAATTGGTTGAACCATATTCATGTAAGTTTATAATTTAATACGACCAATTTACGAAAATTCAAAAAAATTAAGAATTTGAAAATTCATGAAATTATGGAGAGAGAATGGTTTAGAATATATCCATTCAAGGTTTTAAATTTTGAAAATTGAAAATTTCCCCATTTCTATTCATTAATCAACCCACTAATTTAGGAAGGAAATATACACCTAATATGAATACCTTATTAAAAGGGTAATATAGGTAATTCACCATCTCGAATGATGAAAACATAACTGTTCAAAAAGTACTGGATGGAAACTTACAAAGAATTAAACCCGATGGCGATTCTTTAAGTCTACCCTTGAAATTTAATCCCTTTTATTCGGTAAAATTTCCATTGGTCCAATTTTATTTTATTTTATTTTATCAAAAGAAAATAATTCATATATTCAATAAAACCTAATGGCACTTACAAAGAATTCTATAAAAATATACAATGATAAAATTCTAGAATCACAACCCCAGGAAGCAAAGGATATACAATAAATTAACACCAAAGTAGCTCGGCGGAGAGAGTTGGTAGCGCAACGGTGATAGGCGACAGTGGGGGGCGAAGGTGCAGTGGCAAGGTGCATGAGGCACAGTGCTGCGGCGGCGATGGAAGAAGCAACGGCGTCAGCGAGAAAGGGGTGAGGCGTAGGTGCAACGGCGAGGAAAGGCTAAGGGTGCAAGAGGTGAAGGGGTGGAGGAGATCAGTGGAGAGGTGGGTGATCAAGCGGCGGAGATCAGAATTTTTTTTTTTTTTGGCAAGTGATATTTTTTTTCTCAACAAAAGGGTCATCGTTATTAATCGTAGCTAGTGAAGTTTGAATCAATGCCAAAAGCATAAGAGTATATGATGTCTATCACTAGGCTACAGCTCTACTTATAAGTGATACTTGATTACAAGGGAAGTGATGGCCATTGGTTGTATGGCTAAAAACAAATACTCCTAGTCAAAGTTGTTAATACCGTACGTACCGGCCAGCGTACCATTTTCACTACTGGAATGGTAAGTACCGGTACCGGGCTGTATCCCGGTACCGTTCCGGATTTACCACAATTAATATTTTATATATATATATATAATATATATATATATATATATAATATATATCTACCATTTTGCATAATTTTAAGTATAAACATAAACAAAATGTAAAGAAAAAAAAAAGAGAGAGAAGGTAATTTTGTACCGGCCGGAACACCGAAAAATGTCCGAAACAGACCGGTATCGTCCGGTATTGTCCGGAATAGGCCGGTATTTCAACCGGAACGGATCTCTAGTGTTTGTATTCCGTTTAAGCACCGATACGGTACGTACCAACCGGTACGAAACGGATTTCACAACTCTGCTCCTAGTAGATGGTTATTAGATTTTATCTGGAATGGCTTAAAATATGGCTTTTTTTCTTGTTTATGGGTTAGATAAGTTCTTGTTTACGGGAAGCGCAAACATTTCATTCTCAGGTAACGACATGGAACGGACGGCACCTTCCTTCCGGTTGAAGTACATTGACAACAATTAAAGAAATTGAAATTGTTGATCCAATTAGCAATCCAAGAAGGGGGTATATTGGATATCTCAAATATAACGCGGAATTTTTAAAAATTAATTACAATCTATTCTAGAGTTGTGAAATCCGTTCCGTACCGGTGCTTAAATGAAACACAAACACTAGAGATCCGTTCCGATTGAAATACCGACCTATTCCGGCCAATACCAGATGTACCGAACAATACCGGTCTGTTTCGGACATTTTCCGGTGTTCCGGCCGGTACAAAATTATCTTCTCTCTCTCTTTTTTTTTTCCCTTTACATTTTGTTTATGTTTATACTTAAAAATTATGCAAAATGGTAGATATATTATATATATATATATATATAATATTAATTGCGGTAAATCTGGAACGGTACCGGGATACAGCCCGGTACCGGTACGTACCATTCCAGTAGTGAAAATGGTACACTGGCCGGTACGGTATTGACAACTTTGATCTATTCAACTACAATTCCAATTTCAATGATATAAAATGAGGATGAAATCATAACTGTTTAAAAAGTGCAGGATGGATACTTACGTGGGATGGATTTTGATGATGGATAATTAAATACTCCTATACTATTCCACTCATGCAATATTGATATGCAAAACGGAAAGTAAAGAGAGTAGGGAAGAGAGAATCGAACGCAAGAATTTATAGTGGTTCGGTCCGTAACTTCATGGCCTAATTCACTCCCGAAGTGTCCAACTCGGGGATTTGCTGCACTATCTCCAATAGTTACAATCCTTCTAGCTTCACAGGTGCTAGACAACCTTTATAACGAGTAATCTATCCCCAATCGCCCCGACTAATTTTGACTCCAGTGCTAATTACACCTAACCCAACTAGTTTTGATTCCGGTGCTAGTAACACCTAACCACCAAGTGATTTTCTCTCTAAAACCACTCATAAAAAGTAATCACTGAGTATGAATAAGGGTGTACAATCCCTTTTACAATGAAGATCAAACTAAGCACTCTCACACAAGTGTATAGATATCCAGATAATTAAAGAATTGAGTATTGAGAGATTTAATCAGTATGTGTCTTGGAGTATTTTTTGTGAAGCTCTCCTCTACAACCCTTTAATCTTCCTTGGCCTTGTATACATCCTTGAATCAATGAACATGGAAGCACCACTTCATATTTGGAAATCAATTACACAATTCCGTCCTTTTCCACACTAACCGTTAGGAACCCATTTAGGTAGTCATATTCTACTTGACCTGTTCCCATCATTTAGCCGTTAGAGATAATTCTTCTAGTCAACAAAAATGTAGCCAATCAATTATCTAGTTTCCATTTCTTCGCCACTGAAATGCAAGCCATTTGTAACTTGGGAAGTTCCATTAGCCGTTGCAAATATAAAATCATGCAACCAATAATTCCATCCATTTGAGTCAATCTCTAGCCAATTAAGTTAGGAGAAGAGTTGTCCTTAATCTTCCTCCTTTCAATTTATCTTGGCTATTGAAGATAATGATTTGGTGTAGCAATGTTTCCAGTGTACTTCAACCAAATCCTAAAAAAAAAAACATGAATTCAAATGAGTACTAAATATCACAATATTAATTATATTTCAATTCCAATATATTTTGTTATCATCAAAATCAATATGGTATTCTATTGAAACCTTTGGGCTAACAGAAAAGAATATTGACCCAAGGTGAGGAGATGTA
>CM033797.1:4451296-4574553 GCA_019656835.1 Rhododendron ovatum
TGAATGGGAATTCAATATTAAAAGAAAATTTGTGTTTGGCAACCAAAAAATTTAAAGGCTAAAAGAGAGAAACAATTTTATATTTAATTAAAAGTGGAAACCAAATTCTTTATTTAAACTTGAAAAAATAGAAAAGTTTAAACTTGAAAAAATGGAAAAGTAAAAGATAGCTATTCAATAATTATGATAAATCTTAAATTCATGTATAGTATGTCAATAGCCCCTTCTAATGCGACAACCCTCTCATGCGATCCTCTTGTGGTGTAAAATGAGATCATCATAGTGTCCTTAATGATCTAAGCCGTTCAAATTGAAAGACATATGATTTATCGTCCTATGCAAAATCATGTTGATCGAAAATTCATAAGAGCTCAATTGGATCATATTAGCCGTAATAGATACAAAAACAATCAGAGTTTTATTTGTTTTGTGATAAAAAAAAATGGATCGGATCGTCAAGTTAAAGCATGGCGGGTTTCAATTTGCGTCTCACACTTGCCTTCAATCACATGCTCAATTAATGATCCGAACAATTCATTTTGTAAGTCGCATTGTGTTTAACATCCCTGCAAAAAAATAAAAAATTCAAGTTTATTGGACATCACTATCCGTTCAAACGGAACAGATTGTCACAAAAGAAATAGATCGTCAACCGTTTATTTCTCTTCAGAAAAATGCGATTCAACCAAATCTTTATCGATTGCCGATTGGGTTGGGTTTTTTACAGACATCAAACAGATCAAGGCCTACAATATAATCGGCCCATATCGTAGATAAGAATGGTGATGGATGCCTTTACATAAAGAATCACACGAGAGACGGAGTATATTGACATCCATCCACAGGCCCGACCCACGCAACTGTGTTGACGACCCAACCCATGTAGCCAACCACTATAACGACTCTCATCAAAGAAAGACGCCCAAGGGTGCCTCTTTGTTTTCATCTAAGGGTCATCGGTCGGGCCGGGCCGGCCCAGTCCGTCAATTCGTTGCCCAAGCCCGCCCACGTGTCAGACCGATCGGACTTTTTCTTTTTGGCGGGCCGGGCGGCCTAACATAAATTAAAGCCCAAGCCCGGCCCACGGGCTAGCCCAATTGGCGGGCCGGCGGGCCAAAAGTAGAGCGGGCTTAAATTTCCTTAGACAAAACTAAACCAAGAGAAAAAAGAAAGGGTTTTCTGGGATTTTGGACTAATAGGCCGGCCCGTTAGCAGGCTTTTGGGCGGGTACTACGGGTGGGCTCACTGGCCAGGCCTACGGTCGGGCCGAGTAAAAATTCATAGGCCTGAGCTCGCCCCTTAATTTTTCTTGGGCAAAACTAAACCAAGGAAAAAAAGAAAGGGTTTTCTGGGATTTTGAGCTAATAGGCGGGCCCGTTGGTAGTCTTTTGGGCGGGTACCACGGGCGGGCTCACAGGCCAGGCCTACGGTTGGGCCGAGTAAAAATTCATAGGCCCGAGCTCGCCCATTACAAACTACAGGCCAGGCTAGCCCGCCTGTTTTACAGGCTCGGACCGGATAAAAACTCAACGGAGCGGGCGGGCTTTGGGCAAGGCGCGGGCCTTCGGGCTAAAGATGACCCTTATTTTCATCGCCACACTCTGACTTCGGTCCTTCCAAAGCAACTCTCTCTCTCTCTCACTTTCATTATCAATCAACATACTATTAAGTATTAACTAAACAATCTAATCCTCCGTTTCAGAACACATTTTTAAAAAATAAATATTTATTTTATATTTTTAAATTTAAAAATAATATAAATAAAAAATTATTTTTTAATTATTTTTTTACCGTATAAAAGATCTCAATGAGATCTATTAAATAAGATCCATATTGATAAGAAAATTATTTACATAAATACATAATTTTTGAGCTTGAAATTATCATTTTAAAAAATAAGTGCTTATTTCCGTTTCCGGAACGGGGTCTAAGAGCATCTCTCTCTCCAATCGTTTCCGTTCAAATTTTCACCAGACCCTCAATGGCTGCTCCCCCAGTCACCGCCTTCAAAACCCCAGCGACCGCAAATTCCGGCGAATTGAAATTCGGTCATTTCCGGCAATGCTCTCCGATTACCGGCCGAGTAGGATCCGTCCACCTCAGGCAGAGCCTTAACCCGCATTGCGCCAGACGCTCCTTAGTTTCGTCCGGTATTGATTTCGTTTCCTCACTACTAGTCACTACACGTGTACTCACAAAATGATGTGTAATTTTCAAAAAAAAACAAACAAATTAAGTCTTCGCGCACAACATCTCAAATTCTCAATTAGTTTTGTTGTAATTTTTGTTAAAAATTTGCACGTCGTTCATAGTGGAGTGTGAACTATAATTTAGGGACGGAAGAAGAATTACAAAAGTATTACGCAAGTATGTAGGTTCGCGGTTGTTCTTGTATACTGACTTTTTGTTGGATGATATCACTGTATTATTGTATCACTCGTGCGTTGTTGATCGAATTAGTCGTGTTAGACTTATTAGAAGTTAGAGCTCGTCCTTTCTCAGGCATAATTTTGAGGAACCAGTTGTAGGCATTTTTGTGTTGGAATTAGTACGCACGCATTTGGACAAGTTAGGATCTCGAGAGTCAGAGTATCTCAAACTCAGAAAAGGAGAAAGCTAGGTGTATGGTAGAAATGTTACGATTTTTTAATTTTTTGTATGGAAATGCATAGTTTGGTGTATGTCACCTATATTTGACATCGAAAGTGTATGGTTAGTTTTCGTGCATAGTATGCCTATTTTTGGTATAGGTACGTGTATTTATTGACTTATTAGTTACACAGTTTTGTGGTACTCCAGTTGCGCAGTTTCTAAATGAAGTTACGAATAGGGGTGCACGGTAATTCAAACCAAACCAAACCGAGTCTTGTGTCCCAATCAATTGAGGTCGGCTACATGAATATTATTTTTCCATTGAGCTATGTCCAGGGCTACCGGTTCACTTAGATTAGGTAAGCCCAACCCCTTACATACCACGGCATCCAAAGTCATTTTGGGTCTTTCTCTTCTCCTAGCCTTACTATCCACTACTATCATGTCCCTCTTCTTGGATGCATCTATTCATCAAAGAACCTTGACCTATCAAACCTTTTTGTCATTGGCATTTTAGGAAGACATAATGGTTGTTCCGTTGTTTAATTGGATACCTCGGTCATCTTTGAATCTGAAAGGATCTCAACGTGATGTGATTTAATAATTGCAACCATGACAATTGAGGCCGTACACAATGCACAAGTTATTTCCTTAACTGATAAGTAATATGAAAGTATATATGCAATGTTGTTCATTGAATTATGTTAATGTAGAACTGTTTTTGAATACTGTCTCATTTGCATTTGGCAGACAAAAAAATTCACAAGTTTATGACCCATGACAAGTAACTTTTTTTTTTAAACTCGAAAACCCATGACAAGTAACTTACTGCAATAGTTTTGTGAGGTTTCAGCACTTCTAGCTCAGTGGATGATATGGTTTGTTGCTATAGATGCTTTTGCTAGTTGGCATGTTACATGTAAAGGACATGACTTCAACTCTATGATTCTACAGAATCCATTCCCAGAGTTCCATTGACATGCTTCAATTTCCTACTTTTGATTGCCTCAGGGCGAGAAGTTTTGTTTAGATTGCCTCAGAGTGATAAGTGATGTCATAAATAGTGGAGCAGTTTTCATTAAGCTCGCTCGTCCTCCAAATGTTAATTATGGACTTCCAATGACAGGTTCTGGTTAATTATGCTAGGTCATCAAAGGAGGCAGAAGAAGTTTGTAAAGAGGTAAAGGATAACTTTTTTTGAGGGGTGATTTGATCAATTAGTTCTTTTTTTCTACTTAAGGATGTGGTACCAATGCTGCTTATCTCTTGGTGATGTTAAATATTTTATTGTTATCTAGAACCTGTAATTTCATAAATAATCTCCTTTGATATATTCTGCGGTATTTGTAGCACAGCTGTTATTAGCCTGATGCATGTGGTATTCCTGTTTTTTTCCTTGAGTTAATCTCTTTTAATTAGCAATTCAAAACTTGAATGTTTGTATGTTGGACTTCATGAAGGTTTGATGGTGCTATTCAGTAAAGGCATCAACTTCAATGATTTTTCCCTCCCTCTACCACTAAAACCAGCCAGTCAGCTGCTTGATTATTATGAAACATTGGAGTTGCCAATCTATATTAGATTATTACGACACCAACACGAAATGTCATGATTGTAATTACTAGTCAAGAAAACAAAGATGTGTATCCCATTAACCATCCCCTTGAATCATGTCCTGAGACTATCCTTCACAATTTGTATGTTTCATCATCATCTGTGGTACTCCTTGCTCGACGAAGATGTTGCTTGGCCCTAATCTGAATGGAAAATTATTGATGATATTTTTTCCCTACCAACAATTGCAGATTGAGACATGTGGTGGTCAGGGTCTTACTTTTGGGGGCAACGTTTCAAAAGAAGAGGATGTGGAATCAATGATCAAAACTGTGAGCCCCTGTTCCCTTTCATAATTGTTTTAGGTTTAAATATTCTGCTAATACCCTCATAATTTTCTCCTGTACAGGCAGTTGATGCATGGGGAACCGTTGATATATTGATAAACAATGCAGGTTCTTGAAAGTTCATCTCTGCTTCCATTGTATACAGTTTTAGGTTTTCCTCTGAATGATCCTCCCTATCATTTCTGGTATTCCTAGAGATGGTTTATTGATGAGAATGAAGACGTCTTAATGGCAGGAAGTTATTGGTTTGAATCTCACTGGTGTATACCACTGCACACAGGTGTGGAGGCTTTTAGTTCTTGAGTATTGACAGACATGTAACTTTCTTGTTTGTTGGATTAATAATGTTTTCTACTATTTGCAGGCTGCAGCCAAAATTATGATGAAAAAGAAAAAGGTATCCCTTTCTCACAGGTTGTAGTAGGCTGGTCACCGGTGCTGATATTGAGAGTGTTGTTGAGAATGATCTTTGGATTTTTTAGAAGAAGTGATAAAATGTTTTTATTCATCTGGTAAGGTTTCATCCAATAATTTGGTTTGGGATCTTTCATTTGTTGCAGGGGAGGATAATTAACATAGCATCAGTTGTTGGTCTTACTGGTAATATTGGGCAAGCCAATTATAGTGCTGCCAAAGCAGGGGTAATTGGTCTAACGAAAACCGTGGCAAAGGAATATGCAAGCTGGAATGTTAATGTGAGTTTTCAATCGTGTCAATCCATTCTCATAATTAGACACTGTACTAGATGCAGTAAGTAGTTAAGCTTTTCTTTCAACAGGTTAACGCTGTTGCCCCAGGATTCATTGCATCTGATATGACTGCTAAGCTTGGGGGAGACATTGAGAAGAAAATCTTGGAAACCATCCCTTTGGGTAAGATAGATGAAAACATATAAGCTCTTGCTGAGATATAGCCTTGTGTTTTCGTTTCATTTCTACCTAAACCTGAATTACTTGATTTGTTTACTGAGCTTAAAACTAGCTCGGGTTTGTTTACCGAGCTTAAAACTTGAGCTCAAAATGGACTCGTTTACTAAGAAGCTTAACGTGAAGCTGCTTGGGATCAGTTCATTTGAAGTCCTACGCATGCATGCATTTTTGTGATGGTTGATATTTTTGGTGAATTGCTACTATTTACTTCAGTGTTGTTTTGATATGCAATAATTTGAATTCCCGAAAGGCTAGAATGGGTACTTGTTGCGTTGTATTATTATTTCTGTGTTAGAAGTAGTTTCCTATCCGCTTGGCACCTTTTAAACACTGGGTCTTTAGCTGATCGGAATCTTCAACTTTGACCTCGATTAGTTCACAAGATATTCTGCCAATTCTCCTCGGGACCTTAGATTCAATTGCTTCCCAAGAATGTTGTGCCAGGTATGTAAGCAATGTATCTGGGAGGAATTGAGTGCGAGGAACTGAGTGCCAGCATGTAGCTGTGCTGTCAGTAAGAATAGACTTGCATACCTCATTGGTTTTGAGGTAGTCCCACACAAAAGAGGATTTTCGCTCTTTACTCTTTACTAGCTGCTGTTAGACAAGAACCTGGTCAAGCACTAATTTACCAAGCAACCTTTTCTATTTCCTCCACACACAGTCTCGCAGAAGCTTATTTGCCACACTATGGTCTGCATTCCTTTTTGGATGATTGAAAAACTTGACCAATATCTTGGAATTGAGAACTTTCTTTTCTTTCCTTTCCTTGCCGTTTTTTGTCATTCTAAAAAAGCTTAATATTTTGGGGTTTGGTTGTCTTTGTTTTTCTTGTTACAAATTTGTTCTATATGTTTACTTTCTTGGTTCATCTCATGAAGACTCACTGGAAAACTATAATCACATTGAACTCAAATCTGGATGAAGTTCATAAAAGGCAAGAAAAAATCAAAGAGAGCCAAGATTTTGAGACTTTCCAATCACAACCTCTCACTGGAATCAGAACTTGGTGCCCATTGTTTATTTTTAAGAATAGTTTCTGTGTTACTGGGTTAGCTGGGAAAACAAAAACTGTTAATTGAGTCATTATTGTCTGGTTTTGATGGACAGGTTAAGCAAAAGCAAAGAGGGGCTGAGAAGATGTTACTTCCCAGTATAGAAGGAGAAAAGGAGGGGAAGTGGATCGTTATCGACTCTGGTATGTTCACGTCTCTATTGGTTTACTTATCGGGATTGTTTGGACATTTATTTTTGTGCAATGCTGGCGGATATTGGCATCATAGTCTCAAAAACTACAAAGTGCCTTAGCTAGCTATTGCGCCATATTTGATTAGTCGGACTCATAATGTGTGGATATGTAATTCAACAAGACAAGCGATTTCACCGGACTAATATTGAGGGATTCATTATACTTGTAATCTTTTTTCACTGACAGACTGTTCTAAATTAGCAATTGTGTATTGATTGAACTGGGTTTCGGTGACTACCTTTCAGGCACAATTATTGTTCATGCTTTTGATGAGAAAGCTAGGGCTTATTACAATCTGGAGAGTCGTTGGACTTATGAAACGTCGACTAAAGAACAAACTCAGGTGAATATGGGGTTTGCTTGTTGGTTGTCTCTTACATTGAGGTTTTTCTAGCTTATTTTATACGCTATCTTTCAAGATCATTCATGCAGCCATGAGAATGGTGTTTTATAATTATTACTTTCTCTTCAAAAGGATTTGTGGAGTCATCTCCAAATAGTTGGATTTGACTTCTCGTTGAGTTGATTTGCTTATTAAAGAACTTCTATTTTGTCCATTGACATTTTGGATACAAGTAACTGATTATCAAGCCTTAAGGTCTTTAGAAAGAGCACTGAAACTGGAGTTTGCCATGACAGGTTTAAGTTATCAGAATTCTATCTCTGGCGCCTTGTTCTTGCTTTTTGCATGTTTTACATATACCTTTTCCATGCGTGATGAATGGGACTGGTATAGTTGCCAAAAAAGAAATAGGACTCGTATACAGTTTCAGAAGCTCCCAAGGGTCTCTGGATGTTACAAACTATAATAACTTGACTAGTGAGAGTGGGCTTCAGTTTGATTCATGGCTGTATTTGTTGAGTGGGTTTTAATACATTAACTGCAGTAGTAAAGATGGTTGGACCGATAGAATTGGCCATTGGTAGATTTGGTGGTGGTGATGCATGAACTTTGGAGTCCTCCTACAGACCTTACCCTGACTGTTGGATCTTTTAGAGACGTGTTTGTATGAGCTGCAATACATGATAGATTATCGCAACTTTGGAAGATGATGGAAGTTGGGCATGCATCAATTGTAAACCCTGATGTTGAATGATTCCTACAAATATTGTCTCCTCTCCTTTAGAGAGAGGAAGGATCCGTCTAGATATAAACTGAGTTATATATGTGGCTCCGGAAATGGAATGCCTTCAATCCACATTCATCTTGAAAATCTTGTGTGTGTAGTTTTTTGTTACGTCTCAGAATTTGACGCAGATCCATGGCACTTCTGTTTTTATCGTTTCTTCACAACAATGATGTGCTTTTCCTCTTGCAGGATTTGGATAAGGCTCTGATAAAGGTGCAACGCAAGAATAATTCTAAAAGACCAGCGCAGAGAAGTGCTTAGCAGTTAGCACTCCATTACCCTTTTCATTCTTTTTGGATGTAGCCCTCTTATTCTCCATATCTGCGTATAGCTGGTTACTATCCTTTCTAAACCTTTGGACACACTCTGAGGGAGGGCACCAGGGTGGTGGACAGGCTCGCCAAACTGGGTGCGGAACAAGATTGTCATATTGCGACTCTCCTAAACCTGTCTGAGTCAATTCCGTGTGATTATGGAGGCTAACTCATTGGGATTTCCCTTTGAGAAGCCTTTGTTTTTTGTTTTTGTTTGTGTCTATTTTTCTTCTGTACCGCATATGAGAATGAAATATTGAGTCATTGGTCCATCCTTAGAAATTCAAACTGAGACTTTCCATGTTTTGTAGAATGCTATGTGGTTGGAATCATGTCTCTCTCTTTTTCTTCGGTTTGCAATGCAAGGGTACCGGAGTATCTACGTTAAGCAATTTTATGCGTTTATGGCTGTGCAGAAGAGACACTTTTCTAGTTCCATATCTCAGTTTTAATGTTTTTGGGCATTGGTGGTTAGGAGAAGCTAATGCAAGAATGAAGAAAACGAACCCTTCTACAATCGCCGACCTTGCACCGACTGCCATGTAGAGTCAACTATGGGTCCTGCACTGAAATCCTAGCCATTTGATAATTTTAAAAAATAACCGAGTGCTCATGTGAAAAATAAGCACAATCTGAATGAAAAATATGAAGATTGGCGAGCAGTTACACATTGAATTGCACTTATTTGTCACGAGGCTGGCCACTCATTTTTTCAAAAAATTTGTTGAACGAGCCATATTTTCTGTGCGGAACCCGTAGTAGGTCCCGCATGGATATCGATGCAAGGTTGGTGAAGCCATAGTTGGTGGCCGTAGCATTTTCAAAAGAAAACCACGCTATCGGCCTAAAGGGCTCTCATCTTGTTTTTAGGCAATCGGAGAGTCTGAAGAAGGGAAAATTATGTAGAAATAATGCAACGATTTACATATCGGTGTCTCTTTCTGTATGTCTATAAGTAGAAATTAACCTGTAACAGCTTTATGAGACAATTCAAACTAAACCTTTTCTTTAGGTGTGAGAATCCCAGGCATGTTTGCTGATGGATGGGAATGCCTCGGAAGCCTCACTAGTGAGTCAAGACTCACTAAAATTGGAGATCTCAATTTCACGGTGAAATTAAGATTATTCTTGGTCCGCGAGGTCACCTTGATAATCTGAACCATCAATCTTGTATGGTTTGCTGAATAAAACCTCCGTGAAAATAAAATCACGTTGAATGAAGATCTATAGCTTCGACTTTGAAACACACTTGCTTGGAATAAACTAAATGATATATTCTAAAAGTTAATATTTGCCCTCCAAACAAATATTACATTTAAATTTACATTTTCAGAAAAGACTATTAAATGGGGACTGAGGGATTATAAAGTAAATTTTACATTTAAAAATTTACCTTTCATTTTACCAAGAATAGAGTTTGGATTAACATCATGAACGGCTGAGATTAAATTTTTAATATATTGGTCAAATTCAAGAGGCATGTGAAGGGCTTTATCGAAGAATAGTGTTCGGATCTCACTTTCGTTAACATGGACGAAATTGGGCGTGGATACAATTTTACACAAACCACAGGATGTGCGGATGCAACAAAGCAATGTGAAGGGGTTTATCCGCACATAGACCAAACCAAATGGGGTAGTTAGTGAAGTTTGCCCTTAAAAACAAGTCACCTATGCAGAAAGAGCAACGTCCGATAACAATAACAATAGTATAGATTACTACTATAGAAGCTAAGGCTGCATACATTACTGTAATGTTTCTTTATGCTCTGTTACGAAAGACAATACAGGAAAAAAGATATCCTCTTAACCTTTCCTTTATAGAGTGTCACTATGCGTGATTAAAACCCAACAATTACGAAGAGTTTTTTACACACCGCATAGTGACATTGTTAATGGCTTCTTCTTCGTTGTCATCGTCGTGGTCGTCGTTATTAATTTGTTTTGGTGAATGATTTTTTCTCTGGACCAATTGTAACCACGAGCTACGGGTACAGAAAACGAGGCGTAGCATGACGGGCATGGACTTCATGGGGATGGGGTATGTAGGTGCCAGGATTTGGTGCTGCAGGGGGGACTAGACCCTTGGCTAGACAACGCGTCGGAAAATATGCTCTGTTTGTTCCTGTTTTCGGAATCATGAGTTGAGCAGGAAACTCATCTGATTGAAGGACTTTGAAACTACGGAAGACTCTACCATCAGCTTTCTGAGGTCTGGTGGTTAGGAGAAGGGCTAATGCAAGAACGACGAAAACAACGCTAAGGGCTCTCATCTTGTTTTTAGGCGATCAAAGAGCAGAAGATATGAAAATTTTGAACTACTGCAGTCTGCAGGGAGGTATTTATAATATGTATATGAAGCGAAGCCATGCTTCTGGCAACACTATATCGGGGTTTACTGTTTGTCTGTTTGGAACATAATATAATAATTCTTTCACAAATTATTCTTCCCAGGCAAAAAACAATGTGGAAAGTGTACGGTCTACAAATTTTACCTACAACCAAAAAATGGTTGATGACTTGAAATTTTAAGGGGTTTCACACATCAAATATGATAGGATCCATGACATTAGATCCATGACACTGTCTGGACCGTCCAGATTCACTAAACACTGAATTCATGAAACTGTCTAGACCATCCAGACAGTTTCATGGACAGTTCTATGGATCCAGTTCATGAACTGCACTAGGCCTCTTCACACACATATAAGAGTTCATAAACTTTTTCCCCTCAAGAGATTTGTAGGGGCCGGTCCTATAAAACTTTTATAAATTAACCTCAAAAACTAGTATAATTAGATGAGAGTATTTGGAGTCGTGCAAGGGCCTGAGCACCCTGGCACCCCCTTGTGTCAGCCCATGGTGGGATATAATAGTTCTTTTGGAGTGAGTACTATACTGGGGAAACAGACATCCAGAGTATATCACACGGCTTCAAACACATCTAATCTTAGCCTTCTGATATTGAAATGTTCATATTCTATTCCCTCTCTGCCAATCAATTATCTGGAAAAGGTAGAAAGACACGATTTTACTGGAGTTTCCTACTGGAGTTTCCTAATGCTCATTAATTTAACACCCATATTTGAAGGACCTCTTCACCAACTTGAAGATGAAGCTTATTTGGATTCCGTTGTTGGCATAGTCAGAGCATCTTATTTGGATTCCGTTGTTGGCATAGTGGGCATAGTCAGAGCATCTTATTTGGATTCCGTTGTTGGCATAGTCAGAGTGTTTGATTTCTTAAAATCCTTCCTTAAGAGTTAAGACTGAAGAGTTCAATGGGGAAATTGCTACAAAGGCTGTGAACCTATAAAAAGGAATGTGGTCAATTAGTTACGTTTGATATTATTAACCAAGGTCGGTGCTTTAGTGCAATCAAAAGGAAGAACATGCTAACTCATCTTCTCCAGCTCCAATGCACTTTGTCAACTGTTTTCTTCATCCAAACCAATTTTTCGGTTCGGTAAATCACTGACACTCCCTGAAGTTTTTTTGAATGACAAATATGTTGGGTTTTTTTGCCCATGTGATATAATGCAAGACAGGCGTGTCAGTGTTCACATACGCGCTCCCTAATTTATCATTGCTACGTCTATTTACTAGGGTTTGCCCGTGTCTGAAGGCACGACACAACGCATCTTGAACACAAGTAAAATGAATTACGAAACTATTAACCACCCCCGGTAACGAAGTTAATTTATACAGGAAGATTTTTTTTAAGTTAGGTTCAAATAGAGTTCCTCTAGTGCATGTCCATGCCCAAAGGCATGACTCGAACAATCAACACATTGTGCAGTGCCTTGCTTTAAAATTCTTTCTCGTTTTCAGTGTGAACGTTGTGCCAATGCCACTTTTGATATCACATTACCAGCTTCTGCTTAAAATGTAAGCATGACATTTAGGCAAATAATAATAATCCAACTATGCTTTAAAAAAGATGCGTTAAGTGCCCCCTCACATTTAGTTGCATTGGAGCAGGAACCTCGAACCCATAGGCATATTTAATGCATCATCGCTGCATAGATTCTCATGATGAATTCGGTCAGTATTAGTAGGCCTACAAAATTTTATACTTGAAAAAATAAGGGTGTGTAACATCGTGAGAATTCTGAAGAGCGTAGAGTAAAATATAGGTTTACCGAATACTTCGAGGAGGAAACAATGAGTTTGGCCTAGATAATGATCTTGTAATCGACCGGGTGACCATTTGTTGCTTTTTTGCGGATAGAGAGACAGTTGATGCATTTGGGTCTTGGTCCAAGCTCTCTAAATGATGGCGTCTAGGATTCAACGAAGGTAAATTTGTATGCTGTCTCGTTTGAAGATACTCGCCAAGTCGCTCACAATCTCCCGGCAAGCGTTGGCCCAATCGTACGGTGTCTTGCTTTAAAATTCTTTCTCGTTCTCGTCGTGCACGTTGTACCAATGTCACTTTTGATATCACATTACCAGTTTTTCCATAAAGTATGAGAATGACATTTAGGAAAATAATAATAATCCCACTATGCTTTAAGGAAATAGGAGTATTCTAATTTTTTATTTTATTTCTTGGGTTAACAAATGTGCAGCCTCATAGGAAACTAACTATATAGTCGAGAAAACAAATTAGATGTTGAGAGGAGGAGCAAACAAAAGGTAATTGTATAGTTCTTTATTCCATTCAGGCATTTTTACAATCACATTAAATGCAATATAAAATTCCTAAAGTTTCAAGTTCTGAATGCCTAAAAAAATACCTGGAATAAAACAAAAGCAAAGAAATTACATAGGGAGATTACCTGGAATAATAAAAAAGAAAGAAAAAGGTAGGATTAATTCTCTCTAGGTTGTTTGCCTTTATTCCACTTTCTTTTTGTTTGTCTTTCTTCAAGTGGTGTACCAATTAGGGCTCAAAGGAGAAGATAGAGAAAGAGGAGACAGTGAGACGGAGGAGAGAGGAGGAGGTGGAAACCCATTTGGCTGTTGGAGATAGGGAGACAAAGGAGAGGTTGTTAATCTTTCTTTTTGTTTGACTTTCTTTGGCGTAGAAGTAATAGGTGAGGTTTGGATTTGGGTGAAAACTCAATTAAGCCGTTAGATTTATCTACATAAGTTAGGGCCGTTAGATTTATTTATATAGGAGTATTCTCGTTTTTTATTTTATTTTTTGGGTTAACAAATGTGCAGCCTCATAGGAAACTAACTATACAGTCGAGAAAACAAATTAGATGTTGAGAGGAGGAGCAAATAAAAGTTAAATGTATAGTTCTTTATTTCATTTAGGCATTCTTACAAACAACTTGAATGCAATATAAAATTCCTAAAGTTCTAAGTTCTCAATGCCTATGAAAATTCTTGGAATAAAACAAAAAGCAAAGAAATTACATAGGGAGATTACCTAGAATAATAAAAAAGAAAGAAAAAGGTAGGATTAATTCTCTCTAGGTTGTTTGACTTTATTCCTCTTTCTTTTTGTTTGCCTTTCTACAAGTGGTGTACCAATTAGGGCTCAAAGGAGAATATAGAGAAAGAGGAGATAGTGAGACGAAGGAGAAAGGGGGAGGTAGAAACCAATTCGGCCGTTGGAGATAGGGAGACAAAGGAGAGGTTGTTAGTCTTTCTTTTTGTTTGACTTTCTTTGGAATAGACGAAATAGGTGAGGTTTGGATTTGGGTGAAAACTAAATTCAGCCGTTGGATTTATTTACATAAGTTTGGGCCGTTAGATTTTTTTATATAGGAGTATTCTCGTTTTTTATTTTATTTTTTGGGTTAACAAATGTGCACCCTCATAGAAAACTAACTATACAGTCGAGAAAACAAATTAGATGTTGAGAGGAGAAGCAAACAAAAGGTAAATGTATAGTTCTTTATTTCATTTATGCATTCTTACAAACACCTTGAATGCAATATAAAATTCCTAAAGTTCTAAGTTCTGAATGCCTACAAAAATACCTGGAATAAAACAAGAGCAAAGAGATTACATAGGGAGATTACTTGGAATAATAAAAAAGAAAGAAAAAGGTAGGATTAATTCTCCTTTATTCCACTTTCTTTTTGTTTGCCTTTCTTCAAGTGGTGTACCAATTAGGGCTCGAAGGAGAGGATAGAGAAAGAGGAGATAGTGAGACAAAGGAGAGAAGGGTAGGTGGAAACCAATTCGGCCGTTGGAGATTGGGAGACAAAGGAGAGATTGTTAGTCTTTCTTTTTGTCTGACTTTCTTTGGTACAAACATAATAGGTGAGGTTTGGATTTGGGTGAAAACTCAATTGAGCCGTTGGATTTATCTACATAAGTTAGGGCCGTTAGATTTATTTATATAGGAGTATTCTCATTTTTTATTTTATTTTTTGGGTTAACAAATGTGCAGCCTCATAGGAAACTAACTATACAATCGAGAAAACAAATTAGATGTTGCGAGGAGGAGCAAACAAAAGGTAAATGTATAGTTCTTTATTTCATTTAGGTATTCTTACAAACACCTTGAATGCAATATAAAATTCCTAAAGTTCTAAGTTCTGAATGCCAACAAAAATACCTGGAATAAAACAAAAAGCAAAGAATTCCTGGAATAATAAAAAAAGAAAGAAAAAGGTAGGATTAATTCTCTCTGGGCTGTTTGCCTTTATTCCACTTTCTTTTTGTTTGCCTTTCTTCAAGTGATGTACCAATTAGGGCTCGAAAGAGAAGATAGAGAAAGAGGAGATAGTGAGACAAAGGAGAGAGAAAGAGGAGATAGTGAGACAAAGGAGAGAGAGGGAGGTGGAAACCAATTCGGCCATTGGAGATGGGGAGACAAAGGAGAGGTTGTTACCCCGTTCCGGAACTCAATACAAGTACTTATTTTTTAAGAAGGCAATTTCAAGCTCAAAAATAATATGTTTACGCAAATAATTTTTCTACCAATATGGATCTTATTTGATAAATCTCATCAAGATCTTTTATACGGTGCAAAAAAAAATTAAAAAATTATTTTCCATTTATATTATTTTTGAATTTGAAAATGTGAAATGAGTACTTATTTTTTAAGAAGGTGTTCTGGACCGGGGCCTAGTCTTTCTTGTTGTTTGACTTTCTTTGGTGCAGACGTAATATGTGAGGTTTGGATTTGGGTGAAAACTCAATTCAGCCGTTGGATTTATCTACATAAGTTAGGGCCGTTAAATTTATTTATATAGGAGTATTCTCTTTTTTTATTTTATTTTTTGGGTTAACAAATGTGCAGCCTCATAGGAAACTAACTATATAGTCGAGAAAACAAATTAGATGTTGAGAGGAGGAGCAAACAAAAGGTAAATGTATAGTTCTTTATTTCATTTAGGCATTCTTACAAATACCTTGAATGCAATATAAAATTCCTAAAGTTCTAAGTTCTGAATGCCTAAAAAAATACATGGAACAAAACAAAAAGCAAAGAAATTACATAGGGGGATTACCTGAAATAATAAAAAAGAAAGAGAAATGTAGGATTAATTCTCTCTAGTCTGTTTGCCTTTATTCCACTTTCTTTTCATTTGCCTTTCTTCAAGTGGTGTACCAATTAGGGCTCGAAGGAGAAGATAGAGAAAGAGGAGATAGTGAGATGAAGGAGAGAGGGGGAGGTGGAAACCAATTCGGCTGTTGGAGATTGGGAGACAAAGGAGAGGCTGTTAGCCTTTCTTTTTGTTTGACTTTCTTTGGTGCAGACGTAATAGGTGAGGTTTGGATTTGGGTGAAAACCCTATTCAGCCATTGGATTTATCTACATAAGTTAGGGTCGTTAGATTTATTTATATAGGAGTATTCTCGTTTTTTATTTTATTTTTTGGGTTAACAAATGTGCAGCCTCATAGGAAATAACTATACAATCGAGAAAACAAATTAGATGTTGCAAGGAGGAGCAAACAAAAGGTACATGTATAGTTCTTTATTTCATTTAGGCATTCTTACAAACATCTTGAATGCAATATAAAATTCCTAAAGTTTTAAGTTCTCAATGCCTACGAAAATACCTGGAATAAAACAAAAAGCAAAGAAATTACAAAGGGAGATTACTTGAAATAATAAAAAAGAAAGAAAAAGGAAGGATTAATTCTCTCTTGGTTGTTTGCCTTTATTCCACTTTCTTTTTGTTTGCCTTTCTTCAAGTGGTGTACCAATTAGGGCTCGAAGGAGAAGATAGAGAAAGAGGAGATAGTGAGACGAAGGAGAGATGGGGAGCCGTTGGAGATAGGGAGACAAAGGAGAGGCTGTTAGCCTTTCTTTTTCTTTGACTTTCTTTGGTGCAGATGTAATAGGTGAGGTTTGGATTTGGGTGAAAACTCAATACAGCCGTTGGATTTATCTATATAAGTTTGGGCCGTTAGATTTATTTATATAGGATTTAAAAACTGAACTCCCTTATTATATTTATATAGATAGAAGGGTAATTAATAGGTTAAGCATACTATTTGAACAAAAACGAATGTGAAGACATGGACTAGAACTCTTACAATTGACGTCAATAAAAACCCCTCCTTTTTTCCAGTCCTATTCATTGATGTATTTGCTAATAATAAATCATCACATATATATTATCACGAGTTTAATTTCCAATTTTATTTTAATGAGTTAATTGAGTTTTACACATGAGGTCTTGTTGGTAACACTGCCACTTTTCTATTTGCTAAAAGCCTGTTTCTGTAGAGAAGCAGAAGAGTTGGCAGCCAGTTTCTGCTTTTGAAAAAAGTGGAAGCTCAGTTTCGCTACTTCTCCAATTTTCAAAAATTTTGAAAGTCATTCTCTCTTTTTGGAAATCAAAATAGACAACCAAACATACTTCCATGTCCAATTTTTGAAAATTCTAAAAAAGAAAACTGAACACTGAAAGTGAAATGGTTACCAAACAATGCCAAGGTATTCCAACTTGTGTGAGCGTGAGAGATAAAAATACGTAAGTGCTTGAGAACTTGGGTTGGGTATTTTTTTGTTATCTCATTATACTCATTCAAATATTAGTGGAAGTTGTTCTTTCTCCCGTGGAGTATGCTTTGAGACTGAACCACATAAATATTGTGTGTTCTTCGAGCAGGTTTATTTTTTCGTTAGGGTTTCATTGCAGGTGGGATCGAACTAATCCCAACATCTAAACACCCTGTGATTTCATTTTTCATTTCATCTACACTCCAATCGACAATTTGACAAAACATGCTCGTGATGGAATCAGCCAAACGTAGCTTACATTGACAAACTTATGCTATTTGATAAGTATAATAACTATTAAAATGCTTTCAATTATCTTTCTTTTTTTTACCCAAAAGTAGTAATAGTTCATGAATCAAGACTAAAGTTCTCTCAAGTTGTATATAAAAAAGAAATTTATTCTTTTTGACCAAAACAGTTCTTTGATTGAGTAAATTAATTAAGGGTGATTTATAATTTTATCCGTTTTGATCAAAATAGCTGGATAAACAAAGTCAATTTGATTAACAATAATTGAGAATCAAATAGGTTTTTATTACTTTTGTCCTTCTACTACCACACTTATTTACACATCTATTCACACACCCACACTCACAACTAAGGTGGACCCCGCACACACTACACACCCAATGTATGTGGACCCCACCTTTGTGAGTGTGTGTGTGTGTGAATGAGTGTGGTGTTAGAATTATTGAAACTTTTTATTATCACAAGAGAATAAATTCTTTATAAACCCCATTTTCCTCCAAACCAATACAATTGTGCCACGTCAGCAAAAAAGTACGGAAGTGGACAAGGTCTCGCCTTTTGCTCTCCTCTATTTACCAAGGTTAACTTCACTTTTGGGAGCAAAGTTTGGACAATTACAAAAAAAAAAAACCCACCATTGCATAAAGGCCCCTCGTTCCCTCCGAATCGTCAACTTCTACTCGTCTCTACACCGAATCGTCCACACTTCGGGCCTTTTCCTCTTCCTCTCCGTGCGAGGAAACCCCATCACACACTTTATTGTATCTCAAAATCCTCAGCGTTCTACATTCATGGTACTAAAATTATTAGCTTGGATAAATCTTTAAATGACAGCATTTTTTTTATATTTTGCAACCATGTATAATTTTATTTTTACTGCATTGCTCATTCTTTATGCAGGATTTGATGATGGAGGCCACATACACATCCTCGTTTTGATTTTTTCGGGATAAATTTTGAGAATGACAACAAAAGCTTAATTTTAATTGAAATTGTTGCGTGGATTATGAGATGTGACACAATGGTTCCTCCCTATCAGAACTTAGGAATTGTATTTTGTTATATTTGGGAGTGGAATCCAACGGAGTATTTATGTTTAGCATGGGCGCAAATCATATGTATCTTCATATTGATAATACAAAAATGGAGAGTGATTTTCACACTTTCTTTTTCGATATCCGCACTCTCTTTTTGTTTTTTAGTATTGAAAATGGATGTATTTTTTTTTATTGCTAAAAGACAAAAAATGAGTGTCGATATAGAAAAAGGAGTGTGGAAATCGTGCATTTCTCAAAATATTTTTAACTATATATTGCTATTCATCTCGGATGACATTTGTTGTCTTTCTCTTTGCTCATTTTAGTCTTCGTATTCACTTTAAAAATTAATAAAATTTTCTTTTTTTGCCATTCAAAAAAATAAATATTGCTACTCGAGAGGTCCGAATAGGAGACAATATTCAGTGTATGTGCACAACCACCATTTTATTTAATATTGAAAAGTTAGAAATCTTTGCAAATGAATATACAGTTTTAAGAGATCCAATTGAAGCACGGTGAGCATAAAAAATTTGACAATACACACGAGTGGAATTCTTGATAATAGGAACAAAGGGTCTCTATGTACTGATGGGTTTTTTTGTCGGTAAATCTGTCCACACAAATAATCTGTGCACAGATTATGCACTGATTTTGTTGTGGGGTCCACCACAGATCCCACACAAACGATCCAAGCCGTTCATTAAATGTAAAATATTTTTTCAAGGGTTCCCGTAAAAAAGCAAGTCAATCTAATACATTTATGCGCTTGATCTAATCATCTAATTTTTCATTACCCGAAAATCTGAATGAAAATTTTGATGATTGGATCGAGTACCTATATGTATTAGATTGAGCTTATTTTTTACGGGGACCCTTGAAAAAATATTTTACATCTAATGAACGGTTCGGATCATTTGTGTGGGACCCGTGGTAGGCCCCACAATAAAATCTGTGCACAGATATATGTGTGGTTAGCAGGGTTCTTTTTTTGTAATTGTTCAAACTTTGCTCCCAAAAGGAAAGTTAACCCTTGCAAGTTCACTCTGGTAACCAGAGTAGAGGATTCCCTTTTGCTGACGTGGCGCGTTAGTATTGGTCGAACTATTATAGATTGGGGTATTGATGTAATGAAAATTAAAACTATAAGGAGTTTATTGTCATTTCTCATACGTAAAGAGGCTAGCTATCATTGAGGAAAACTACAAGGAGTTTATGCCATGTGGCATGTTCTATAATTTAATATAAATTTTTTAGGGGGACACGACAGGGAGCCAAATTATAATTTTAAAAAAAATTAATGGTCAAACCGTAATTTTTAAAAAAAATTTGCGGCCAAATTGTAATTTTTAAAAAATTTCTGGGTGCCAAATTATAATTATTTATTTATATAAATAAATAAATATACATGTGACGTGTTCTCCGCTGTGTCCGTGTCTCTATTTTTTTAGAATTCCCATATCGATGTCCATATTAATGGCGGTATCAGTATCCGTGTCAGTGCATCATAGGTGCTGGCGGATATTGGCATCATAGTCTCAAAAACTACAAAGTGCCTTAGCTAACTATTAAGCCATATTTGATTAGTCGGACTCATAATGAGTGGATATGTAATTCTAGAAAATAGGAAACTAGAATCGTGCTAAACATGCAGCACTGAGTCGTGTTCCACTTTCTCCAAAAAGTTATTTTTTGAAAAACAAGGTAATTTCAAACTCAAATATAATAAAAATAAAAAATAATTTTTTAATTTTTTTTGCACCGTTTAAAATATTTCAATGAGATCTATCAAACAAGATCCATATTGGTAGAAAAATTATTTACGTAAACACATGATTTTTGAGCTTGAAATTACCTTCTTTTTTAAAAAGTAACTTTTTGGAGAAAGTGGAACACCTTAGATCTTCTACTAACAGTATTTCCTAATAAAAGTTGCCAAAACAAGTGGCATAAATTAAAAATAAAATCCTAGAATGTAAAGTTTCCATAGCTTGAATATCTTGATCAATACTTCTTCCTCGATTTGATCTCCTATCAAATCTTTCCATAAAATCTATAGAGATTCGTTCTACATCACAGAGGCTATCCATACCTTGGCCCCCAAAGTCTGATCCTCTGTGGAACTCGAACCTTGATCACCACTTGGGAAGAGGGAAACGAACAACCAACTACACTAGGTAGTGGTTCTCTATTGGTCAGATTCAAGAGGCGCGTGAAGCACACTTCGGTTAACATGTACGAAATTGGGCGTGGATACCAAGGTGCGAATGCAACAAAGCAATATGAAAAAATTTATCCGCACATAGCCCAACCCACATGGGTATAAGTGAAGTTTGCCCTTAAAAACAAGACACCTATGCAGAAAGAGCAACGTCCGATAACAATAACAATAACAATAGTATAGAAGCTAAGACTGCATACATTACTGTAATATTTCTTTATGTTCTGTTACGAAAGACAATACACGAAAAGATATCCTCGATCTTAACCTTTCCTTAATATAGAGTTTTTATACACCGCATAGTGACACTGTTAATGGCTGCTGCTGCTGCTTCTTCTTCTTGGTCACCGTTATTTTTTATGGCGATTGATTTTTTCTCTAGTCCAAATGAAACCACGAGCTATGGGTACAGAAAACGAGGGGTAGCATGTCGACGGGCATGGGCTTGATTGGGTATGTAGGTGTCAGGATTTGGTGCTGAAGGGGGGACTAGACCCTTGGCTAGACAACGTGACGGGAAATATGCTCTGTTTGTTCCTGTTTTCAGAATCAGTTCTGAAGAAAACTCATTTGATTGAAGGACTTTGAAAGTGTAGAAGACTCTACCATCGGCTTTTCGAGGCAAGCTGGTGCTTAGGAGAAGAGCTAATGCAAGAATGATGAAAACAACGGTAAGGGTTCTTCTCATCTTGTTTTTAGGCAATCAAAGAGCAGAAATTTTGAAAATTTATCTATGGAGAATTACAGCAGGCAATGGAGGTTTGCTATTCTATTTATAGATCTATGAAGCCAAGCCATTTCTGGCAATACTATATTGGGGTTTACGGTTTACCTGAAATAGCTTTAACAATTAATTATTGATCAAGAAAGAGCCATATTCTTGCTGAATACCCCCGAAGACAGTTATATGTCACGGGTGAGTGGGATTAAGTGCTTCCTCCCTCCTGTACACTATCCGTCCAGGTTCGAGTCCCGCCAACTGCGAGACTTGCAAGGAGCGCCCATAATCCGCTAATACCTAGGTGGTACTGTGGTGATGGACTCACCTTTCCGGGTAGTAGCTATGGCTCAAACCAGAAGTTTCACAGCGGGTCGGGAACCCCTATGGTCACGGCCAAGAGAGGTTGCTACGTTGGTCGTCTCTTCCCATCCTTTTTTACCGTTCAAGAAAAATATTATTGCTGAACGGATGGACAAATAAGAACCGGTAGGTTTGGGACATATTCCTCACGCGGGGAATATCATTCGACTAAAACCAATTCAGTGGTTGTGCGATTAAGTGAAACAAAACTTATCCGAATATTTCCAGTTTCCTCCATCCGCGTACCACCATTATTCCCCCTCCTAAATAAAACTAACAAAATTTCACTTAAGAGGATTGCTACATGCATATTTACCCACAAAAAAAAAAATTGCTACCGTTGGATGTATATGGCCCACATGCCTCAAGCAATTCTGAATACAACTGTGTTCGGAGTTTGTAGAAGGTATGTGTAGCAAGACTTTTTCTTTCACTTAATCGCACAACCACCGAATGGCGAATGTCAAAATACTTGACTGACACATCCAAGTACTCCTAAAAATTCCACCTCCTCAACCCGAGAGAATTTTTGGTGTCGAGCGGGTACCACTCTTCCTCCTCTTTTTATCGCTTTGAAATTCGGACCGTCCAAAACACGTTTTGACAATCCGGATCGCCGACAAAATATCACGTGTGTGGTATCCTACCGGCACCGAAAAACTTCTCCCTCACCCTACCCACAGCACACCCTTTCTAGTGATCATCTCTTTATTCTCAACCCAGCCATATCAAACCCTTTCTGGTCGTCTCTTTATTCCCCCCTTAACTTCAATTTATGCGCTTTTGATTTTATAGCGCATGCTGATCACTAGTAATCTAGTGGTGTTTACTTGACCACATGTACTCAAGTGGTGCTTTGCTTTTTTACCACCCTTGTTTTCCTTATCAGCAAATAGTATCCATTTTGTTCTGCAGACTGCCCATCCACGGCAGTCAACGTCCTGACGGCACCCACATCCGGGCCTTCAAATAGTGTGTTGAACGGCCCAGATTAAAACACTCTCTCTCTTCTCATCCTACACTCTCTCTCATCTTTCTCTCTCCAAATCTGAGTCGTCCAAAACCGAACTGGACGGTTGGAATGTGCCGAGCGGACATCACATGGTAACTGCTCAACACTGAAAAATTTCTCGTATCACCAAAACCCCCCTCAATTTGTTTCACACAGAATATATTTAGGAAATTGAATTCTACACTCCCTTTTTTGATATCAACACTCCTTTTTTTGTCTTATAACAAAAAAATTGCATACACTTTCAACACTAAAATTCAAAAAAAGAGTAGATGTCAAAAAAGAGAGTATAATTAAATTTCCATTTAACCATTAAAACAATGAGGTGAGGTATCACAGGTTCAGACACCATTTGCATTGTACAAGATTTTTATGCACTTGAATTTTGACACTAATAAAAACAGTTTTGGTATTATCATTTCCTTTGATCAAATGTAGGTGCCTTCGTGCAATCTGGAGGAAGAATCTGCTACACATCTTATCCGGCTCGGCCTACTTTTGTGAACTGTTTTCTTCGCTCAAATCAATTTTTTGATTGCGTAAAATCTGGTTGGGTTAAACCCTATAACCATCTTGTATTACGGTTAAGCTATTGAGATTTTTATTTTATCTTTTAGATTGTCCGGGCTAATATACATTTCCAAAAAGACCAAAATGCCCCAAAGCTCGGAGATGGAGCTTTGGGAATTTTTAAAGGCCTATCCATAATGCTGGAAAAAGGTTTAAGCAATGTGTGCATTTAGTCAGACTCCCTTGCTTTGTTGCTGTCTAGTTGATCGATGATGGTCAATGATGGGACCAGAGGATTGATGCTGCTCGGCAGCTTTCTGCAAAGCAGGTGCATAGTGGCTCATTCGGCCGTTTATCTCTGTACGGATAGCTTGGATCAAATCTGAACATATGTAAATTTAAATTGTTTATTGCTCGATTAAGATCCGAATCAACCGCTCTGCACCGCTCTACAAGGAGATGCATCTCCCATTTCTCAATGATGGCCCCCCTATTGGACACCCTTATCAAGCGTTGGATGCATATGGCCCACATGCCTCCACCAATTCTGGATACAGCTGTATTCAAAGTTTGTAAAAGGTTTGTGTTGCGAGACTTTTTCTTTCACTTAATCGCACAACCATCGAATGGCGAATGTCAAAATACTCGACTGACACATCCACGTACTCCTAAAAATTCCACCTCCTCAACCCAAGAGATTTTTGGGTGTTGAGCGGGTACCACTCTCCCTCCTCTTTTTGTCGCTTTAAAATTCGAACCGTTCAAAATACGTTTTGACAATCCGGATCATCGACAGAATACCACATGTGTGGTACCCTACCAGCATCCAAAAACTTCTCCCTCACCCTAGCCACATCAAACCCTTTCTAGTGATCATCTCTTTATTCTCAACCCAGCCATATCAAACCCTTTCCGGTCGTCTCTTTAGGGCCCGTTCCAGAACCGAAATAAAAACTTATTTTTTGTCTAATAAGAAGCCTTGATCCGGAAAATAAGAAGGTTGGTACTTATTTTGGAAGAATTTATATAGGTACCGACCGGCCGGGGAGGAAAATCGTACCAACAGCCGTGCCGGGCAGTCTTAGGCCACCGGACTGCCGATCCGAGCAGTCCAAAAACTCTAAAAAAAAATCGAGGGGACCAATGCGGGAATCAACGGCATCCGAGATGTGTAGAGTGCTTGATCCGAGCACCTCTTTTTCGTGTGAAATCATATACACGAAAAAGGGGTGCTCGGATCAAGCACCCTACACACCTCGGATGCCGTTAATTCCCGCGTTAGCCCCCTTGGTTTCTTTTTTTTTTAGAATTTTTGGACGGCTAGGATCGGCCATCCGGTGGCCAGAAAAGGCCCGGCGCTGCCGTCAGTACGATTTCTCTCTGCCGGCGCCCATTCTCATAGCAACAGTCTTATTTTTTGTATAAGGCATCTTCAAGCTCAAAAATCATGTGTTTACGCAAATAATTTTCTTATCACTATGGATCTTGTTTGATAGATCTCATTGAGATCTTTAATACGGTGCAAAAAAAATTTGAATTTTTTTTTTCATTTACATTATTTTTGAGTTTGAAAATATGAAATGAACTTTTTATTTGGGTTTTGTGAAATGACCCTTCTTATTTTTTAATGAGAAATTTCAAAATAAATACTTATTTTTTAAAAAGGTTTCCAGAACGGGAGAAACTTTTAGGTATACCGGGGATACCAAGCCCCATGGTATCCCCTTTGGTTCGTTTCTCATTTTTCGGCCATTTTCCGACCACGTTTGAATAATCGATTTTGTTCATTTTGTAGAGTTCGGCGAGAACTTTAATCATGTCAAAAATTGTGTTCATCGGACTTTATTTGATACATGATCGGCACACATGAAAATTGCAAAAAAACTAAAATTGGGTTTTGATTCAGTGTGTTTTTGGACTCAGTTTGGGTTTTCTTCAATTTTCACGTGTGCCGATCATGTATCAAATAAAGTCTGATGAACACAATTTCTGGCATGATTATGGTTCTTGCCGAACTCTACAAAATGAACGAAATCGATTATCCAAACGCGATCGGAAAATGACCGAAAAATAAGAAATGGATCAAGGGGATACCATGGGGCTTGGAATCCCCGGTATACGTAAAAGTTTCTCCCGGAACGGAGCCTTATTCCCCTCTAACTTCAATTAATTAGCCCTAAAAAAATAGTAGAACCAAATATTTCTTAGGGCTAACCAACGAGAGCCCTAAAGTCAAAATTTAATTATGACCCTTTAGAATTAAATAATCAAAAAAATAAAATCTTCTCACCCATTCCAACGGATTGAAATTAATTTGGAACACTTAATTTTTCAATCTGCAATTTATATATTAAAAAATATGGTTAAAAAATTAAATGCTCCAAATTTCAATCCGTTTGAACCGATAGAAAGATTTTAGTTTTTCGATCATTTTATCCTAAATGGTCATAGTTAAATTTTGACTCTAGGACTCTCGTTAATTAGCCCTAAGAAAGTCGTACAACCAAATATTTTAGAACTAATCAACGAGAGTCCTAGAGTCAAAATTTAATTATGACCCTTTAGAATTAAATGATCAGAAAAATAAAATCTTCCCACCCATTCAAAAGGATTAAAATTCAAAACACTTAAATTTTTTTCTAAGCTTTCCCCAAATGAAGCCTTGCACTTTTTTCTTTTTTCCGTCCCTTGCGGCTTTGGGCTTTGGGCTTTGCACTTTTTTCTTTTTGCGGCTTTGCACTTTTTTCTTTGTTTTTTTTTTTTTCTGTCCCTTACGGCTCGAAAAAGCACATATTTATTCTAATTATAATAAAACTATCAAATTTTGTCATAAAAAACTGCATAAAGGCAAAAAAAAGTCATTTAACAACTTTTTACATCAATCCCCCTTCCTTATCCCCTCAATTAATCCTCAATCCAAACCAAGTACTATTTAATACTCTCTCCATAAACATCACATCAACATGGAGTATCCTTTATTAACCAATATCCCTTACTATCTAATCCCTCATTCTTACATAATACTTCCAAACTTAATCCCGCATCCAAACGGGCCCTAAAGGTCTTCATTATTCTGGTTGTGGGGTCATTGCAAAAGGAAGGGAAAATTTTCACCTGCTCAAGAATTGAGGATTTTTTTTTTTGGAATGCAGGAGTTCTGGGCTAGCTTCCGCACTCCATGGACTAATTTCTACAATATCTCCCACAGCCGTAACACACACTTACGCGGAGGGTTAGATGAACCTAAAAATTGCTTGTAAGAAGAGTTGAACCAGGAACCTTAAGAAAGAGCAAACCTATAAGTCTCGGGCCAAGACTACTTGGCAGATCTCTCAGGTTTAGAATTAAGGAATTTGATCCCTTAAAGATTAAAGTCTTTCCTAAAGTACTGAAGTGTTCAAGGGGAAATTTTCTACAGGTAAAAGGAATATGATCAATGAGCCATACACGGTGTCATTGATCAAAGGTAGGTGCCTTTGTGCAATCTGGAGGAAGAATCTGCTACACATCTTATCCGTCTCGGCCAATGTACTTTTGTGAACTGTTTTTTTCACCCAATTCAATTTTTTGATTGTGTAAAATCTGGTTGGGTTAAACCCTATAACCACCTTGTATTCCGGTTAAGCCATTGAGATTTTTATTTTATTTTTTAGATCGTCCGGGCTAATTTACATTTCCAAAGACAAAAAAAGTCCCATTGAGATGAAGCTTTGGGTATTTATAAAGGCCTATCCATAATGCTGGAAAAAGGTTTAAGCAATGTGTGCATTGAGTCAGACTCACTTGCTTTGTTGCTGTCTAGTTGATCAATGATGGGACCTGAGGATCGATGCTGCTCGGCAGTTTTCTGCAGAGCAGGTGCATAGCAGCTCATCTAGTCGTTTATCTCGGCACAGATGGTTCAGATCAAATCTGAGCATATACAAATCTGAACTGTTTATTGTTTGGTTAAGATTCGAGTCAACCGCTCTGCACCGCTCTACAAGGAAATGCATCTCCCATTTCTCAATGATGGCCCCCCTATTGGGCACCCTTATCAAGCTTTGGCTATTGACTCGAAAATGCTACTAACTCGCACCCAGGCTTCCCTCGTTCGAATCTACAGAGAAGCAAACCGGAGTCCTAATCATATGGCTTGGCGGGGAGCAGAACAAATGGAGGAATTGGTGGTTACCGAAGATTAACCTCAACCGGTGGGCCATTTTGTGTTAGAGGATGGCGCGGCCATAGGCCATCTTAGGGATTAGAAAGTTATTTGCTTTGTTTTGTATTATGCATGTACTCGTACTTATTTCATTTTCGTTCTAATGGTTTGAATTCTGAAGCACCCAAAAAAAATAAAATATGATTGTCGTTGGTTATGTTTGGTTAAATAAGGACAATGATACCCCCACCGCACCACCCACCACACGCACACCGGGCTCACTCTGGCTACCGGACAGCCGATCCAAGCCATCCAAAAATTCTATAAAAAAAAACCGAGTGGGCCTTCGCAAGAATCAACGGCATCCGATGTGTGTAGGTACTCAATCTGAACTTCCAAAAATCAGATGATCTGAGACGTTAAAAAATGGAAGATTGGTTCAAGCACTTACACATGTCGGATGCCATTGATTTTCGCGTGAGCCCACTCGGTTTTTTTTTATAGAATTTTTGGACGGCTCGGATCGGCCATCCGGTGGCCGGAGTGGGCCCAGCGTGCATGCGGTGGGGGTGGTTCGGTGGGTGTATCATTTCCGGTTAAATAAATAGATGGTAGGATTAAAAAAATATAAATAGATGGTTATTAGATTTTGACATTTTGTATGGTTTTGAATAGCTTAAATATGAGTTTTTTTTGTTGTTTATGGGTACGATAAGTTCAGATGTCACAATGAGATGATGCAAACTTGTCATTTTCAGTTAACGAAATGGAATGGACGGCACCTTGTAATTGAGGTACATTGACAACAATTACAGAGATTTTTTAAAAAATATTTTGGAGCCAAGGTGAGAAGGGGCCGTTCTACTTTTGTGAAAAAAGAACTTTTTAAAAAAGAATATAATTTCAAACTCAAAAATTATGTATTTACACAAATAATTTTCTTACCAATATGGATCTTAATTGATAGATTTCATTAAGATTTTTTAAATGGTGCAAAAAAAATTGAAAAAATATTTTTCATTTTCATTATATTTGAGTTTGAAATTACTTTCGTTTGAAACAAAAGTACTTTTTGGAAAAAGTGAAACACCACCAAAGTTATGTGAATTGCAATCACTATTATGGAAAAATTTGAGTTTCACAACCAATAAAGGCTAAGAGAGAAACAATTTTATATTTAATTATAAGTGACAACCAAATTTAATTAAATTTGAAAAAAATAATGAAGTAAAAGATAGCTATTCAATACTTATTGTATTTATATTATCTAAGTAGTCCGAGGAATCAAGATTTTCTCACCTAATTGACATTTTCATGTGACCCTCTTGTGATGTAAAATAAGGCCTGCCACAGTTTTACTTGACGATCTAATCTCTTCATTTTGTAGGTTTTATGTTCTCATCATACATTGCAAAAAATCATGTTTATTGAAAATTCGCAAGAGCTTCGAATCATGTTAGTCATAAGAGAAACAAGTTGTCTTAGCCGTCTATTTGTCTTGCAACAAAATAAACGAATAAGATCATGTGTTTCATTTTGCATCTTTCACTCGCCTTCCAACAATCGAGATCCTCTCGTATGACACGAAACGAAATCAATCACTAGGTTCAATTAACGATTCACACAATTCATTTTTTATTGTTTTTAACATCCATACAAAAAACTAAATTCATTAGATACTAATATTCATTTCAACGGAAACATATTGTCACAAGAGAAATAGACCATCAGACTTTGACCATCTATTACTTTTCACGAAATACGATTCGACCAAATCTTCCTGGATCTCAGATCGACTTGTTTTTTTTGCATAAACGTCAAACAGATCAAGGCCTACAATATAATTGGCTCGTGTCGTAAATAAGAATGGTGGTGGATGTTTTTTTTTTGCGTTACCTGAAAAATCACAAGAGTGATCGAGATGTTGACATCCATCCGCGGGCACTACCGACCCATGGAGCCAACGTTTTTATATAACGACTCTCGTCCAGGGAGCCTCTTTGTATTCATCGCCACTCTCTCTGACTTCGGTGCTTCCAAAGCAAATCTCTCTCTCTCTCTCTCTCTCTCTCTCTCTCTCTCTCTCTCTCTCCTCTTGAATCGTTTCCGTTCAAATTTTCACCAGAGCTTCAATGGCTACTCCAACCGTCACAGCCTTCAAAACCGCCGCGATCGCACATACCGGCGACCTGAAACTCGCTCATTTCCGGCAATGCTCTCCGGTTACCGGCCGAGTTGGATCCGTTCACCTCCGGCAGAGCCTCAAATCGCATTGCGGGTCGTTAGTTTCGGCCGGTATTGATTTCGTTTCCTCTTCTGCAATTCACTCCACTAGACTACATGTGTACATATATACATTGCGAGACGCAAATACGTAGGCTTGTAGCTGTTATTGCGTTCCGACATTTTCTTAATGACATCACTGCATTGAATCGTTCGTGTTTTTTAGATCGAATAAGTCGTGTTAGAACTCGTACTTTCTCCCTTCTCAAAAAAAAAAAAAACTACTCCCTCCTCTGCAAATAGTCCAAATAGTCTAGTATTCCATTTTGGACACTTCTTTTATAAATGTTCATTTTGAAAAAATAATTAATAGAAGTTTGTACAATCATTATTTTGTCTTTTTGAAAAGTTAATGTGTTAAGAGTTCATGGATAAAATTGAAGTATAATTTGGGAAACAAAGTGGATGTGAAAGTTGATGTGAAGGGTCTAACGACGATGTCTCCTTGATAAGTTGAGATTATTTACAAATCTAGACACTTAAAAAAGGAGAGTAGTACTTTCTCGGGCATAATTTTGAGGAATTAGTTGTAGGCCTATTTTGTGTAGGACTTGCTACGCATTTGCAGGCTTATCGGTGAGAAAAATATGTGAAACTTATTTTGTACACAAAACACTTTATAAAATAAATATAGTTATTTTGGTTGAAAACTTATTAGGCCTAGTTTATCCTATTTTATTGAGCTATATAATCTACTTCCTTAACTGAATTTTCATTTACTCTGAACTTGTACAAATAATTCAGTGGAGACAATATTAAAGAAAAATAAAATTATGTGCAAAAAGAAAAAATATTTTAATGCATTTTTTCAACCAGGGAACCCCTGAAAAAGCCTTGCGGAGCCGCACCTGCGCATATGGCTAATTTAGGACATCAAGAGTCATGTTTCTCGGAAATTATGGGTTTGAGAAACCCAGTGAATTGAGATTAACATGTCAGTGTTTTTTCTTGAAAACAAAGATAGTTCGATGAATGTCCTTATATTTACATGTCTTAGATTGGAAATTAAATTTTTTTTTCTTTAAACTCTTCAGATTTGTTTGATTGTGATGGAAACTGCAGGTGTAAAAGCGCAGGTCGCCACTGTTGCACAAGTTAGTATTGAATCAACTCAAAGCGTGGAAGCTCCTGTTGTTGTGGTTACTGGAGCCTCTAGAGGCATTGGCCGAGCTATCGCGTTGGCTTTGGGGAAAGCTGGTTGTAAGGTCAGAGGATTCTTCACAAGTATTTAAGGATGTTAGCTTAAATCATATTTCTCTCTAGTGAGTAATATCAGCTTAAAAATATTACCAATTTTCACAAGTTTATGACCCATGACAAGTAACTTACTGCAATAGTTTTGTTAGGTTTCATCACTTCTAGCTCAGTGGATGATTTGGTTTGTTGCTAAAGATGCTTTTGCAAGTTACATGCAAAGGACATGACTGCAACACTATGATTCTACATAAGCCATTCCCGGAATTGCATTTACATGCTTCAATTACCTACTTTTGATTGCCTCAGAGCGATAAGTGATGTTTTTTGATTGCCTCAGAGTGATAATTGATACCAAAAGCAGTGGATCAGTTTTCATTCAGCTGGCTCTTCCTCCAAATGTTAATTATGGACTTCCAATGACAGGTTCTGGTTAATTATGCTAGGTCATCGAAGGAGGCAGAAGAAGTTTGTAAAGAGGTAATGGATATCTCTTTTTTAGGGGTCATCTGATCAATTAGTTCTTTTTTTCTTCTTAAGGATGTGGGTACTGTAGCTGTATTGGTTTTGTTACATAGTTATAATCTCCTTTGATATATTCTGCTGCATTCATAGCACAGCTGTTATAAGCATGATGCATGTGCTCTTCCTGTTTTTCTCCTTGAGTTTATCTCTTCTCTTCTTAATTAACAATTCAAAACTTGAAGGTTGGTGGACTTTATTAAGGTTCAATGGTTGCTATACTGCAAAGGCGTCAACTTGAATGATTTGTCCCTCCCTCTACCACTAAAAACCAGCCAGTCAGCCACTTGATTATTATGGAACATTGTTGTTGCGAATCTATATTGGTTTCTTATGACACCAACAGGAACTGTTACCTAGTGAACTTGAGGAAACTTTATACAACTACATGGCCGATTACTGCTGCGGCCAGTGGTTCATGTATGATATTGACTTTTCTGTTTCATGATTGTAATTACAACAAGAAACAAAGATGTGTATCCCATTAGCCATCCCCTTGAATCACGTTGTGAGACTATCCTTGTCAATTTGTATGTTTCATCTTCATCTGTTGTACTCCTTGCACCACAAAGGTGTTGCTTGGCCCTAATGAGGATGGAAAATGACTTCACTAACACTAATTGCAGATCGAGACATGTGGTGGTCAGGCTCTTACTTTTGGGGGAGATGTTTCAAAAGAAGAGGATGTGGAATCAATGATCAAAACTGTGAGCACATTTTCTCTTTCACAATTGTTTTAGGTTTAAATATTCTGCTAATACTTCATGATTGTCCCATGTACAGGCAGTTGACACATGGGGAACTGTTGATATATTGATAAACAATGCAGGTTCTTGAAAGTTCGTCTCTGCTTCCATGATATACAGTTTTAGGTTTTCCTCTGAATGATCCTCCCTATCATTTCAGGTATTACTAGAGATGGTTTATTGATGAGAATGAAGACTTCTCAGTGGCAGGAAGTTATTGATCTGAATCTCACTGGTGTATACCACTGCACACAGGTGTGAAGGCTTTTAGTTCTTGAATATTGACAGACGTGTAGCTTTCTTGTTTGTTGGATTAATAATGTTTTCCACTATTTACAGGCTGCAGCCAAAATTATGATGAAAAAGAAAAAGGTATCCCTTTCTCACAGGTTGTAGTACGCTGGTCACCGGTGATGATATTGAGAGTGTTGTTGAGAATGATCTTTGGATTTTTTTAGAAAAAATGATAAAATGTTTTTATTTATCTGGAAGAATTCATCCAATAATTTGGTTTGGGATCTTTCATTTGTCGCAGGGGAGGATAATTAATATAGCATCAGTTGTTGGTCTTACTGGTAATATTGGGCAAGCCAATTATAGTGCTGCCAAAGCAGGGGTAATTGGCCTAACGAAAACCGTGGCAAAGGAATATGCAAGCAGGAATGTTAATGTGAGTTTTCAATCTTGTCAATCCATTCTCATAATTACACACTGTACTAGATGCAGCAAGTAGTTAAGCTTTTCTTTCAACAGGTTAACGCTGTTGCCCCAGGATTCATTGCATCTGATATGACCGCTAAGCTTGGGGGAGACATTGAGAAGAAAATCTTGGAAACCATCCCTTTGGGTAAGATAGATGAAAACATATACGCTCTTGCTGAGATATAGCCTTGTGTTTTCATTTCATTTCTACCTAAACCTGAATTACTTGATTTTCTTCTGTTTCTCTATTTCTGGATCTGTCTTTGTACCATGGGCTTGAATCCAAACACTTCTCTTTGGGTTTACTAGTTCTTTAACTTCCTTTTGCTGCCCACAACAAATCTTAAATCCCTGTTTCCAATTGTGCTACAAGCTACCATCTGATGAATAAGGGCTTTCCCTTGCATCCGGTAGATGTAACATTAGGTTGCCTATAACATTGGAGAATAAATTCTATCCGGATCAGCAGGAAAATCCTCCTTCCCCCCCACCCCCCACCAGTCAAGGCTCGCCAACTCAGCAAATTCCTTCTCTCCCACCTCAGCTGGAAAATCCTCCTTTTGACCTAACCCAAACACAGCCGATCGAATTGTTCAGAATTTAATGGTGGGTTGTTAATTCATTAAACTCTGATTTTGAAAACAAGTCAAAACGAAATACAATAAAACACTATTTATCGTTCAGAGCGTGAGATGAATTTACAGATACGTGTCATATATAATTCCTTGTGGATTGAGTTGTGTATATATGTGTTTGTGTGTGTAGGTCAAAAGTTTTTAGATGTGAGAAGGTGGTGATTGTAGAGTAGAGAGATGGTGTTCTTCTGGTGGTCGCTGTCGGCGAGATCCAATCGAGAGATCCAGGGGAGATGATGGTGGGAGGATTGGGTGTGGCTTGTCCATGGTTTTTTTTAATGTGGTGGACACGTGTAGTGTTTTTAGCACTGGGACAGGGAGCAGGAACATAAGAATGGAACATAGGATTCCAAGCCAGGAAAGTCGTGGGAGAGAAGAAGGCATTTGCTGAGTTGGCGAGCCTTGATTGGTGGGGCAGAAAAGGGGAGTTTTCCAGCTAATCCGGATAGAATTTATTCTCATAACATTGGGGTTGAGACGACTGCTTCTTTATCTGATTCATAGGAGTGCAAATCCGTGATTTCAAAACAAACATGAAGCAAAAGGTTTTGAATAATTCTTATTATCGTCTGCTTTGTAAATTCAGGTAGGTATGGCCAACCGGAAGAAATTGCTGGGCTGGTAGAATTCTTGGCCCTCAATCCTGCGGCCAGTTACATTACTGGACAGGTTATTAAATCCAACCCATCATATCTATGTTTTTTGATTAAGATCTCACCTTTCCCTCTTTTTATTTTTGCTTGTTATTTTCATTCTCCATTATTCATCACTGCGATTGTGGCTGTGCAGGTGTTCACCATTGACGGAGGAATGGTTATATAGGAGGTCGAGGAATGGTGATGAAGGAGGTCGCACACGTTCTTTTTAAGATATGCTGTAGAAAACAAATAAGGACTGTTGAGGAAGGTTTGATTGAATTGTATTAACACAAATTGTTGTACGAGTTTATGAAGTTTGGGATCACAAAACAGGATTTATGAATGAATCGCCGTATTTGCATCAACAAGATTGATAACACTATCATGATTATCCATGATTTAGAAAACTTCGCTGCTTGCATTTAGTTTCTCAGATACGAACTGGTAGGGTTGTTTTGGATTGGCTTCCAACTTCTACTTCAACTCTCATTGCCTTGCTATCTGGAAATGGGTCGTAAATGAACACACACACATTGTGGATCCTGTGAAACATCTAAAGCAGCACCTGTATACATGGTACATTTTTTTTATTTTTTTTGAACGGTGGCCATGGCACATTATTGATTCCAAAATAATGTTCTGTAACTCTGGGAAGACAAGCAAACGGACACAAAATCTAAAATGGATCTTAACCTTTAGATGTCTTCCAACCGATAGAGCAGAATGGTGTACGCTGATTTTGTGAGACAACTTCAAAGAGAGTGGGAATGAGAGCAAAGCTTAAATGTGACATCTCAAATTCTCCAACGGAGTGATATCTGCCTCCTTTAAATGTGATATCTCCGTTCTTCAACATATCTTCACACAGAACTAGTTCACTCACCTAATTCTATGAGATGTGAAACGTGTCAATTACATAAAAAAAACTGAAATCAACTCTCACATAATATGCGAACTATCATATTCTAGAAAATATCCCACTAATTATACTCAGGACACAGAGCAATAAGGAAAAACCCAGTTAGACTCCACGAGTCAACATAAAAAACAAGGACACTGTTCAACAACTTAAGACCCCAGACATAGGTCAATAACTTAAGTACAGAAGACCTGATGGTTATTCAGAACTAGCAACCTCAAGAGACCCAAAAACTTCCCATCAACACGAGCAAAACTTCTAGTTCTCTGCATCATCTGAGGTGATACTAATCAAGCTTGAACGGAAGCCATGTGTACGATCAAGTCGATCACCCGTGAACTGCAACAACATATACTATAGTGTCAAGGAAACAAACTAAATATGCACCAAGGGAAAAAATATGCAGCGAGTAATCGTAGTGAGAACAAGTGCTGTTTTGGTTCACACTCTAAAAAATTGGTGAATATTGCATATTTTGTGCAGGGCCTTACCGACTCTCGGATCAATGATTGAATCCGTCCATTTTGTAAGGCTTGGTTTTTGGCCATTCTTTTAAAAACCCAACTCAATTGTATATTGACAAGTGCTTCATCAAACCATTCAATTCTTGGCTCAAATTCTAGACTAGAATTTTCAAGCAAGACAAGTGTAAATCTGAAATACTTAACAGACATCGGATTGATCTAATTTTTTTTCAGGATTGGCTTACAAACCACACCCTACAAATTAATTGTCTCTGATCATCTTAGAGGGAAATGGTACGGCCCCTAGACAAAGTGGGTAATGTTCATCCAATCTAAAAACTGTTAGGTGGATGGATAAACTTGCACTCTAATGAGAAAGAGAAAAATAAAATACAAGAATTACCTGTAGCCCCATTCATTGTCATACCAAGAGACGAGTTTCACAAAATGGTCATTCAAGGCAATCCCAGCCTTGGCATCAAAGATGCTTGACCTGCACAAGAAACACGATATTTGATAAGAATTTCATGCTTGCACAAGTTAGGTGACCTAATCACTAAGGAGGTAAACGATGAAAAAATTTACCTGCTGTCACCAATGAGATCAGTCGAGACCACATCGTCTTCAGTATACCCCAAAATCCCCTTGAGTTTCCCCTCCGATTCCTCCCTGAATTAACCAAGAAACAGAATATCAGATCAGATGACAATGGAACGTCATAGCAACCAGTGGTAAGATCCTTGTTAGGACATCAAGGACACCAGAACAAATCCTCTGGCATCTAAATTGCTTAATTTTATTCGCGAGATGACGGTGCAAGTTTCAAGAGTGGGATACTCACTTGATAACATCTTTGATTTGCTGGTAAGAAGCCCCCTTCTCAAGCCTAACAGTGAGGTCCACAACTGAAACATCGACAGTTGGAACTCGAAAGGCCATTCCAGTCAGCTTACCATTCAGTGCTGGCAGAACTTTTCCAACTGCCTGTGAGAGTGGAAAAAACAAGGAAATCAGTCAAAAATCTCACCAAACAAGGACGCACAACCTATAACTATAACGTGTTGCTTAACGAAACACAACATGGGTGTTCAGGATTTTGAAAATTTTGCATCTAATTACAGTGGCTGCTCTAGGGCCGACCCTAGGCATAGCCCACTAGGCCACGGCCCTGGGCCTCCAATTTTTGGCCCAATAATAAGGCCTCCAAATATTATATTATATATGCTTTTTATATTTCAACATAGACGAGTGTAGTTCAGTGGTAGGAGGCCCCTCTTTTAGCTTCAGGGTTGTGGGTTCAAGTCTCCCTCTCTTCATCTCTCCCTCTCTTTCAATTGGACATGTCCAAAAAATGGCATTTATTTGTTGGAGGTGATATTGGAACTCACAACCTAAAGTACCCAATAGACAAGGGGACTGCCACTTCACCCCAAGGCTTATCATGCTTATATTTTCAAACAACTAATGTACATACATAACAATGGGAGGCCTCATTTTTAAAGTTCACCTAGGGCCTCCAAAATCTCAAGGCCAGGGCTGGCTGCTCTTCAACAAATCCTGCTACTGGGCAAAAGATTGAGTTCAAATATCGTTCAAGCAACAATTGTCACATCAATTGAGAGAGTAACTTTGTATTTGGACAACTACCTTAGCGGCTCCAGTGCTGCTGGGGATAATGTTAAAGGAAGCAGCTCTTCCACCCCTCCAGTCCTTGCTTGATGGCCCATCAACAGTCTTCTGAGTGGCTGTGAGAATATAATAGAGACATTTAGACGATATTAAATCCAACATCATAACTCATTATTCAAAACCATATACAACCATGTAACTGATGTAAGCAATGACTAACCAGTAATCGAGTGAACAGTGGTCATAAGACCCTCAACAATGCCAAACCTATCATTAATAACCTGCAAAAAGTTAACAGAAAACTATGAGCAAAGCCATGTGAAATATCAACTAAGCCAACAATTCTGGCTATCCTTGATTGGTTTAGATGTAACCTTGGCCAGAGGAGCTAGACAGTTGGTAGTGCAGCTAGCATTTGAGACAATGTCGATATCGGGCTTGTAATCCTTCTCATTAACCCCCATAACGAACATAGGAGCATCCTTACTCGGGGCAGAAATGACCACCTTCTTCGCCCCACCCTGATCACCACCCAAACAATTAAAGTCAATACCCAATCATCACATCTACATGAATCAAAAGCCTTGATAACCATTCACTGAACAATTTAACCCAATTCAGTCATTGAGAGAATTAATTACAGTGGACTTTGTACCATGTTATCCTTGCAAGTTACAACCCAATTACACAATGTAACCCGATATATAAAAGCCTTCTCAAACTTCCATCAGACAAAGAAAATCAACAAACAAAAATGGGAGATCAAATCAAACCTTCAGGTGGGCAGCAGCCTTTTCCTTGTCAGTGAAAACTCCAGCAGACTCAACAACAAACTCAGCCCCAGTTTCGCTCCAGGGAATTTCTTCAGGGTTCCTGCAGAAAAACCACACGAAAATTGCAAAGTTTCATTACTCGTTTTGAAATTTAGGACAACGGAAGTTAAGGAAGAACGGACTGCTATAGTGCTATACCTGAGGCCGAACACAGTGACTGGTTTCTCATCAAAGAGGATGGTCTTTGAGTCCTTCACCTTGACATCGTGATGCTTCCACTGGCCATGAACACTATCGTACTTGAACATGTATGTCTGCACAATTCCCATTCACGAAACATCACTCTCTGAATAGTTTCCAACCCAAAAAAAGGTAAAAGTAGCAAAAACATGTGAAATAATCAAAACGCTGACATACACACTTGAATACATACTTATGAAAAAACAGACATATACTAAGCATTGATTGGAGGAGGGACCATCAACAGCAAGGAGGTCAAATCGCAATCACAAATTCACGCTCTAAAATCTAAGCATTTTACAAGCCAACGATGCGGGGGGAAAGGAGCAAGCATGTACCGCGGACATAAGCAAAACACCAGCCTCAATTTGCATTGTGAGAAATGGTGTGATAAGAAAGCGGAAGGAGCAAATCAAAAATATATAGGAGTATCATTTTTGAACTTTTTCTCTCAATTTCTCACCAAATAACAAAATCCGAACGAGCAATTTGGCAAGAAACTCTAACCCTTTACGTTTTTTTCTTTCCTTATCTAATCCCTCAATCCAAAGGGACCGACACATATACCCAAATCTAATAGGAAAACAAACACAAATCTAATAGGGAAAAAACAGAGCAAACGTACAAAGCGAACTTTAACATATACCAATAACTGTACACACACATTCATAAAAGCAAATACTCCATATATACCATGTAATCAGTGGTGATAAAGGGATCATTGACAGCAACGAGTTCAACATCGTTCCTCTGGAGAGCTACCCTGGCTACCAAGCGACCAATCCTTCCAAAACCTAAACCATTTTCAGCAGAGATAAATTCCCCTAATCCAACAATTAAACACAAGTAAAACTTTTAAAACAAAAAAATAATTACCGTTGATTCCGATCTTAATCTTCTTATCAGCAGAACCTACAAAACGAAGTAACCAAACCCAAAACTCAAATTAAGGCAACTAAGCACACAGCATTGGAAAATTGACAGAATATCAAATGGAAGACGAACAAAAACGATGTTTGGTTGATTACCCATGAGTCTAGAGAGAGAAACAGAAGTGGGTATTGCAGGTTGTTAGAGAGAGGAATGTGGATTTGTGAGAATGAAGGAAAGAGTGGAGGTTTGATTTAAAGGCGTTGGAAGTGAGCGGTTTTGCTTTGTCTGTCCGTCTGTCCGTCTGTCTCTCTCTTGGGGAAAAAGAAAACCAGCAGTAGTAGTCGTAGTTTCTGGAAGCGGAGCCGCTGTAATATACTACCAAAACAAAATCCGTTTATGAGTCGCTGATTTCGGGATTTTGTCGTCTGTTTTGCTCTGTCTCGTTTGGGTTGGGGAATATTCACTTCTTGCTTGCGCAACAAGTTACGCTAAGATTTTGTGATTTTTTTTCTTGTTTGTTTTTATTTAAATTTTTTTTGCGTAAATTAGTTTTGTGCTTAATTTTTATGAGTTATTAATTTGTACATATGAGAAGAATCGAAAAAGTAAAAGATTATCCAAATAGTTTTAGAAATATCCAACAAAAAGTCTCAAAAACTGACTTTTTGAGGTTTTATCTTGGAAACTTTTAAAAATATTTGGGTAAAAATGATAATTTTAATTTTTCTTTGTCTTGACGAGACAAATCAAGAATTCATAAAAATTAAGAATCCATAAAAATTAGGCGCAAAATTAACAAACGCAAAAAAAATTAAATGCGGACAAAACAAGAAGAAGTCCAAAAAAATCTTCGCCGAACTATCTTAGGCTTAATTTTCTAAAAGTGAAGAATTAATGAATTTTATTCTCTTTGTTCGTGTGCCTTGTCCCGAACTTTCAAATGTGATCGGATCTGAATCATCTGATGGACCTCAACGCATATGGCATCTTGGGAAAAAACATACTTTTAATCGGAGAGAATAAATTATTTATACCGCCGATATACATATTTGGTTTTTTCAAATTAATTACATTGTATCACGTCGTCATATTTTATTATTTTATTAATTGGGATCACTAATAATATTTTACATTGCGCCACGTCGCCATACATTGATTCCAATTAATAAAATATGACAACATGACACAATATAATTAATTTATAGGAAACAAATGTTTACAACCGACAATGTAAAGAATTTAATCTCTTAACGGGATATCCAAAACTTAGCAAACAAGTCTACATTTTTTCTTCAATAAATGAACAGTCGGGACAGTTTCGGGAACACTGTTTTATGAAAAACTACACGAAACAAGCCCTTCTCGATATTTTTTTGAGTTGATTTCTTGCAACCACCCTTAAAAACACGTTTTAAACACATTGAACAGCTCGGATCATCAAAATTTGATCGGAAACTATAGGTTGTTTTTTTAAGTGTCCCCGGAACCGTCCCGCGATAACGTCTCGTTCTCTTAAACTTTAACTTAAATCTGAAAGTTTTGTCCTTATTTGAATTTTTTTAGCATTTTTTAGTTTTGTGCCAAATTTTTATGGGTTATTGATTCGTCCCGACGAGAGAAATCGGAAAAGTAAAATTTTAGCACTTTTATCTAAATATTTTGAGAAATAATTACTTTTTAGTAAAAAAAAAATTGTACTAAAAACTAATTATTTCTCAAAATACTTGACACTTTTACCAAGTATTTCTCAAAATAAGATAAGTATACTCTTTATTTTTAAGCTCGGGACAAGACCAAGCACAGCTCCCTTGTGAGCCCCAAGGCCTCCATCTCTCTCATCAAAGTGGTCATTTTTTTTAACATAAAATAACTAGTACTACTACTAGTTTTTCTGTAAGTAGTAAAGATTTTGTACACAATTTTTAATTTTGCTGCATTAGCTTATACTAAACTTTAGTCTTTAATTAGCTTTTTAATAGGCGGTAGAGAGTCTAGAGGGGGTGGGAAGGAGGGGAGAGATCAAGCACAGCACCCTGTAGTGCCCAAGACCTCCCTCTGTCTAATCGTTGTTGTCATTTTTTTGACACAATATTTTTGCTAAAATAAAGATTTTGTACAAAAAATTTAATTTTGCTGCATTAGTTTATAAATTTTAATTCTCTTTTTAATTGGCGGTAAAATAGGATATGTGACTGTGGGTTGGGGAGGAGGGGAAAGAAAAGGAAGGAAAGAAAAATATATGACACACTTGATTGCCGAGTTGGAAAAGGTGAGACTAAAGATAAGAAAAAAAAAATCAAGTGGAGTTCATGGAATGAAATATTAGATGAGATTATATAACCTTTGAAAAACTAGTTTACTAGTTATATTGTGTTTGATTGGACTCGTAAAAATACGATATAAAAAAAACAGTGATTTTTTTTGGAAATTGGACGAAGAGTGAGATACTTCAGAAATTTTATGGAGGTGAATCGCGCCCCGTACAATGCCGAAACGAACGGCTAAAATCAAGCAAACGATAAACGGATTATAATTTTAGTTGCCCGCACATGTTGAAGAGTTCCAAGGTCCCAAACCTAAAGCACAAGAAAGGAACTGAGAGATCAAAGTACATACTTCACACAGCAAGGCATGCAGGAAATGCCAGGATCTTCCCCATGTCACTTTTCATGACATATGTTGCCAAGTACTGTTTAGAAACCTTGAGAGGTTTAGGCTTTCCGCTGCATGTAAACTTAAACATGTCGAAAGTAACTCGACAATGTCTTCCTGCAAAACTGCGAAAGCCACGCCGCGGACAGCGAATAACGTTCTATTTCTCACGGGCACCATAGTTTTTCCGATTCCATGCTTCACAAGCCTGGATGGATAACTATCTTCAAGTTCTCGATGTGCTCGGAACCCCTTGTCCCAATCGAAACTGTAGGCGCAAACAGGGGATTGGAATGTGCAGGCGAAACCATACCAGAAACCACCCAAACAGACGGATTGCTTGCAAAAGGGAAACCGAACAATCTCACCAGTACCCAACGGGCTCATCATCATGTGCTTCCATTCCCGCGAGACAACATCAACAGCATATATTATGCCTTTCCGGGTTGAGAAAAGAATTTGGTCACCAACACTGGCATGGGAGACGAGAGGACCTCGTAACCACGATTTTCCTGGACCTCGTAATCATCATCATCACGATTTCCCTTAAAGGGCTAGGGAGATCGTGATCAATGGAAGGGGGCGGAAGAGGAGTCCAAGACTCGGATTCAGGGTCGAATGAATTCCTCGAGATCTCCGTAGGCAAGGGTATGGCCATGAACGTAAATAGGAGGCCCGTCCTTCAGAAGATCAAAGGGGTTGTTGCGCTTGCAGGTGTCAAAGACATAACATTTCCGCAAAGGCAAGTCCTTCAATCCCATGGTGAGTATCCCACCCCCGACCATGAAAATCTTGGACCCGACGGAGAAGAAACCCATGAATATCGGAAAGTGATAATACGGCAACTTCAGAATAGGTTTGGGTAGTTTTTTTGGGCTTTCCCTCACCTCCATGTCTACGTCTCCTAGAGTGTGATTTCAGGTCGGCAACGCTAATCTTGTGCAAGGAATGACTGTATTCTCCTCTCAAGACCACGTAGAGGAATTTATCGTCTTCTTCACGCGATGATGTTGCTTCTTTACCGGACGACATCAGAGAGTGACTCCGCTTCATGTTTGATTAGGCTTCAAAAATGCTTTTATCTCCACTCCGCTCTGATAAGCCAAATAAATGTCCAATGAAAACTCAATTTTCTTCCAGATAGATTTAAACCCCCCAGAGAAATTCAAACCAAATGAAAAAAAAAAATTAAAAAAACACAACAAACCCATTCTCAGGAACTATTCGTTAAAACCAATGACTTACGGATATTTAAGTTTTACTGAGAACAACTAGAAAGATAATGAAGTAAAAAAACAAAAACAAAAAAACTAGGTTTTCGTTGTCCTTTTGTTTTGCTTCATAAATCCATGATCCAAATTGATCCTCAGGGTTACTGATTATATACATGAAGAAATAAAAAGGGATTTCGAATGAAAAGGGGAAGAAAAGCATATAACCCTAGCAAAACAAGCTAATAAATCATACGGAAGAGAATCTACCAGAAGAGGAAGTAAGAGTATAAACTAGGAACTACGAACAGTGTACACGGTCGCGATAGAGAAGTCGAACGGTCGGCGAACAATTGTCGCTCACAAACGGCAGGATTAGGGCTTCATGGCTATCTGGGTTATAGAGAGATGCATGAAATATGAATGAGAGTAATGAGAGGTAACGAAATGGGTAATGAGAGGGGTAACGAAATGGGTGTTATTTATAGAGGTTCACGGGGTAAATTTCTCTTACATCTCTGAAACTTTTATGCAGATTCTATTTCAGCCCTTCTATTTTTATTTGAACAAGAACGACCTTGAAATTTCAATTGCGTTTCAATCCAACCCTTCTATTGCCTTCCGTCCAAAAATTTGGACGGAAATTAGCCATGTGCCATCCGTGTGACAATTTTACAAGGGTATGTTTGAACAAAAAATAGCCATGTGCCATCCACGTGACAATTTTACCAGGGTATATTGGTTATTTCGTCCCATCCACTTCTATAGTTCTATTGCCATCTCGTCGACATTCCTCTCAGAGTAGTTGAATTTGGTTCATCGTATCTATATTTTGTGATAATGAGCTCACCTTTTCCTCTTTTTATTTTTGCTTGTTATTTTCATTCTCCATATTCATCACTGCAATTGTGCCTGTGCAGGTGTTCACCATTGACGGAGGAATGGTTATGTAGGAGGTCGAGGAATGGTGATGTAGGAGGTCGCACACGTTCTTTTTAAGATATAAATTGTAGAACACAAATAAGGACTGTTGAGGAAGGTTTGATTGAATTGTATTAGTAACACAAATTGTTGTACGAGTTTATGAAGTTTGGGATCACAAAACAAGATTTATGAATGAATCGCCGTATTTGCATCAACTGGATTGATAACACTATCATGATTATACATGATTTAGGAAACTTCGACTGCTTCCATCTCCTGCATTTATGCCTTGTTTGGATCATAATTTGCAAGAAAAAAAATTCAACTCAAAAAACAGTCATTACCCCTACTTTTAATTATTACTCTCATTTTTTCTCTTCTCTCCGATCATTATTCTCATTTCTCTCTATATCTCTCTCCACTAATTATCCATCTCCAATCATTACCCTAAACTCAAAAATTTTCAAAACATCATCCAAACAAGGCATTAGTTTCTCAGATACGAGCTGGTAGGGTTGTTTTGGATTACCTTCCAACTTTTACTTCAACTCTCATTGCCTTGCTATCTGGAAATGGATCCCACGAAACATTTAATTCCAAAAATAATGTTCTGTAACTCTACTAAGACGAGCCAACGGAAACAAAATCCAAAATGTAGCTTAGCCTTTAGATGTCTTCCAGCTAAGAACAAGCACTGATTGTGCAGAATAGTGCACACTGATTTTGTGAGACAAGTTAAATGTGGCAACTCAAATTCTACAACAGAGTGATATCTGCCTCCTTAAATGTGGTATCTCCATTCTTCAACATATCCTCACACAAAACTAGTTCACTCATCTATGCGATGCGAAACGCGTCAATTACTTAAAAAAAAAAAACAAAAATCAACTCTGACATAATATGCTAATTATCATATTCTAGAAAATATTCCACTAATTATACTCAGGACACAGAGCATCAAGGAAAAACCCAGGAAGACTCCATGAATCAACATAAAAAACAAGGACAGCGCTCAACAACTTAAGACCCAGACATAGGTCAATAACTCAAGAACAGAAGACCTGACGTTTATTCAGAACTACCAACCTCGAGACCCAAAAACTACCCATCGACACGAGCAAAACTAGAAGTTCTCTGCATCATCTGAGGTGATACTAATCAAGCTTGAACAGAAGCCATGTGTGCGATCAAGTCGATCACCCGTGAACTGCAACAACATATACTACAGTGTCAAGGAAACAAACTAAATATGCAGCAAGGGGCAAATATTCAACGAGAAATCATAGTGAGAACAAGTGCTGTTTTTGTTCACACTCTAAAAAGTAGGTGAATATTGCATATTTTGTGCAGGGCCTCACCGACTGTCGGATCAATGATTGAATCCGTCCATTTTGTAAGGCTTGGTTTTTGGCCATTCTTTTAAAAACCCAACTCAATTGTATATCGATAAGTGTCTCATCAAACCATTCAATTCTTGGCTCAAATTCTAGACTAGAATTTTCAAGCAAGACAAGTGTAAATCTGAAATACTTAACAGACATCGGATTGATCTATTTTTTTTTTCAGGATTGGCTTACAAACCACACCCTACAAATTAATTGTCTCTGATCATCTTAGAGGGAAATGGTACGGCCCCCAGACAAAGTGGGTAATGTTCATCCAATCTAAAAACTTTTAGGTGGTTGGATAAACTTGCACTCTAATGAGAAAGAGAAAAATAAAATACTAGAATTACCTGTAGCCCCATTCATTGTCATACCAAGAGACGAGTTTCACAAAATGGTCATTCAAGGCAATCCCAGCCTTGGCATCAAAGATGCTTGACCTGCACAAGAAACACGATATTTGATAAGAATTTCATGCTTGCACATGTTAGGTAACCTAATCAGCGAGGACACTAAGGAGGTAAACGATGAAAAAATTTACCTGCTGTCACCAATGAGATCTGTCGAGACCACATCATCTTCAGTATACCCCAAAATCCCCTTGAGTTTCCCCTCCGATTCCTCCCTGAATTAACCAAGAAACAGAATATCAGATCAGATGACAACAGAACGTCATAGCAACCAGTGGTAAGATCCTTGTTAGGACATCAAGGACACCAGAACAAATCCTCTGGCATTTAAATTGCTTAATTTTATTCGCGAGATGACGGTGCAAGTTTCAAGAGTGGGATACTCACTTGATAACATCTTTGATTTGCTGGTAAGAAGCCCCCTTCTCAAGCCTAACAGTGAGGTCCACAACTGAAACATCGACAGTTGGAACTCGAAAGGCCATTCCAGTCAGCTTACCATTCAGTGCTGGCAGAACTTTTCCAACTGCCTGTGAGAGTGGAAAAAACAAGGAAATCAGTCAAAAATCTCACCAAACAAGGACGCACAACCTATAACTATAACGTGTTGCTTAACGAAACACAACATGGGTGTTCAGGATTTTGAAAATTTTGCATCTAATTACAGTGGCTGCTCTAGGGCCGACCCTAGGCATAGCCCACTAGGCCACGGCCCTGGGCCTCCAATTTTTGGCCCAATAATAAGGCCTCCAAATATTATATTATATATGCTTTTTATATTTCAACATAGACGAGTGTAGTTCAGTGGTAGGAGGCCCCTCTTTTAGCTTCAGGGTTGTGGGTTCAAGTCTCCCTCTCTTCATCTCTCCCTCTCTTTCAATTGGACATGTCCAAAAAATGGCATTTATTTGTTGGAGGTGATATTGGAACTCACAACCTAAAGTACCCAATAGACAAGGGGACTGCCAATTCACCCCAAGGCTTTTCATGCTTATATTTTCAAACAGCTAATATACATACATAACAATGGGAGGCCTCATTTTTAAAGTTCACCTAGGGCCTCCAAAATCTCAGGGCCAGGCCTAGCTGCTCTTCAACAAATCCAACTACTGGGCAAAAATTGAGTTCAAATATCGTTCAAGCAACAATTGTCACATCAATTGAGAAAGTAACTTTGTATTTCGACAACTACCTTAACGGCTCCAGTGCTGCTGGGGATAATGTTAAAGGAAGCAGCTCTTCCACCCCTCCAGTCCTTCCTTGATGGCCCATCAACAGTCTTCTGAGTGGCTGTGAGAATATAATAGAGACATTTAGACGATATTAAATCCAACATCATAACTCATTATTCAAAACCATATACAACCATGTGAGCGATGACTAACCAGTAATCGAGTGAACAGTGGACATAAGACCCTCAACAATGCCAAACCTATCATTAATAACCTGCAAAAAGTTAACAGAAAACTATGAGCAAAGCCATGTGAAAATATCAACTAAGCCAACAATTCTGGCTATCCTTGATTGGTTTAGATGTAACCTTGGCCAGAACAGCTAGACAGTTGGTAGTGCAGCTAGCATTTGAGACAATGTCCATATCGGGCTTGTAATCCTTCTCATTAACCCCCATAACAAACATAGGAGCATCCTTACTCACGGCAGAAATGACCACCTTCTTCGCCCCACCCTGATCACCACCCAAACAATTAAAGTCAATACCCAATCACCAAATCTACATGAATCAAAAGCCTTGATAACCATTCACTGGACAATTTAACCCAATTCAGTCATTGAGATAATTAATTACAGTGGACTTTGTACTATGTTATCCTTGCAAGTTACAACCCAATTACACAATGTAACCCGATATATAAAAGGCTTATAAAACTTCCATCAGACAGAGAAAATCAACAAACAAAAAATGGGAGATCAAATCAAACCTTCAGGTGGGCAGCAGCCTTTTCCTTGTCAGTGAAAACTCCAGCAGACTCAACAACAAACTCAGCCCCAGTTTCACTCCACGGGATTTCTTCAGGGTTCCTGCAGAAAAACCACACGAAAGTTGCGAAGTTCCATTACTCGTTTTGAAAGTTAGGACAGTGGAAGTTAAGGAAGAACGGACTGCTATAGTGCTATACCTGAGGCCAAACACAGTGACTGGTTTCTCATCAAAGAGGATGGTCTTTGAGTCCTTCACCTTGACATCGTGATGCTTCCACTGGCCATGAACACTATCGTACTTGAACATGTATGTCTGCACAGTTCCCAATCACGAAACATCACTCTCTGAATAGTTTCCAACCCAAAAAAAAGGTAAAAGTAGCAAAAACATGTGAAATAATCAAAACGCTGACATACACACTTGAATACATACATATGAAAAAACAGACATATACTAAGCATTGATTGGAGGATGGACCATCAACAGCAACGAGGTCAAATCGCAATCACAAATTCACGCTCTAAAATCTAATCATTTTACAAGCCAACGATACTGGGGGAAAAGGAGCAAACATGTACCGCACTACCGTAGACATAAGCAAACACCAGCCTCAATTTGAGTTGTGAGAAATGGTGTCCAATCAAATATATATATCATTTTTGAACTTTTTCTCTCCATTTCTCATCAAATAACACAACCCAAACGAGCAATTTGGCAAGAAACTCTAACCCTTTACTTTTTTTTCTTTCCTTATCGAATCCCTCAATCCAAAGGGACTGACACATATACCCAAATCTAATAGGAAGACAAACACAATCTAATAGGAAAAAAACAGAGCAAACGCACAAAGCGAACATTAACATTTACCAATAACTGTACACACGCAGATACATAAAAGCAAATATATATATACCATGTAATCAGTGGTGATAAAGGGATCATTGACAGCAACGAGTTCAACATCGTGCCTCTGAAGTGCTACCCTGGCCACCAAGCGACCAATCCTTCCAAAACCTACACCATTTTCAGCAGAGATAAATTCCCCTAATCTAACAATTAAACTTAGGGAAAATTTCAAAAGAGCACCTGACATTTCACACAAATCACGCATAGGCACCTATCCTTTTAATATTATCAAAAAAACATATGACCTATTTAAAAACCCATCAATTTTTCACCCGCTGTTAACTTTCTATCCAAAACAGACGAAAATGCTGAAATAACCTACATCTGGCCATTTAGAGGGAAACTAATATACATTTTGGAAAAAAACACATTACTCTACTGATTTTTTCCGCCAAAACTCACTTGAGGGGCCATGGAGTTCCAATGGTTTGTTATGGGAGTAATGCTTATAAGACTTCATCTTAGTTATTGCAACTGTTTGTTTTTGTTGAACTGGTTATTGCACATTTTGGAGATTAAATTTATGTGCCATTTTTTTCAGCAGAGTTTGAGATGTTGTGGGGCAAATGATGGAGAAGAATGAGATGTTTGGGGATTTTGGGACATTCCCATTCCACTTAACTTTTTCTATAACTTTTAGTTTTGTTCTTATTTAAATTTTTTTCGTGTTTCTTAGTTTTGCGCCTCACTTTTTTTATTTTCTGATTCATTTAGTCAAGACAAATCAGAAAAGTAAAAAAATGTATATAAATAGTAATTTTTTTGACTTAAAACTAGTTATTTCCTAAAATATTTGGGTAAAAGTAAAAAAAAAAAATTTCCAATTCGTCTTGTCGAGACGAATCAATAAGTCACAAAAGATTTGCACAAAACTAACAAACGAGACGTTCAACTCCATGTGAAATCAATAAAGTAATGTATTTTTCTCCCAAAATGCATATTGGTTTCCCTCCAAATGACCGGGTGTGGGTTATTTCAGCATTTTCTTCTGTTTTTTATGGAAAGTTAACAGCGGGTAAAAAATTGATAGATTTTTAAATAGGTCAGATATTTTTTCATAATATTCAAAGGTCAGGTGCCTATGCGTAATTTGTGTAGAATGTCGGTACTATTTTGAAATTTTCCCTAAGAACACAAGTAAAACTTTTAAAACAAAAAAATAATTGCCGTTGATTCCGATCTTAATCTTCTTATCAGCAGAACCTACAAAACAAAGTAACCAAACCCAAAACTCAAATTAAGGCAACTAAGCACACAGCAATGGAAAATTGACAGTATATCAAATGGAAGACGAACTAAAACGATGTTTGGTTGATTACCCATGAGTCTAGAGAGAGAAACAGAAGTGGGTATTGAAGGTTGTTAGAGAGAAGAATGTGGATTTGTGAGATTGAACGAAAGAGTGGAGGTTTGATTTAAAGGCGTTGGAAGTGAGCGGTTTTGCTTTGTCTGTCTGTCTGACACAGGGTGTTCCAGTTTCTCGAAAAAAAAGAAATTTTAGAAATGAAAGATAATTTTAAGCTTAAAAATTATGTGTTTACGTAAATAATTTTTCTATTGATATGAATCTTTCATTAGAGAAGTGCTATAATACACACCCCTTATTTGAGTGTGTATCATATGCACCCATATTAAAATACACCAAAATGTTATGAATCCCATAATGTTACGAATCAATTGTTAAAAAGTTACGAATCATATTGTTGAAAAGTTACAAATTTTTAATATAAAAGTTACGATACGAAATAAAATATTATGAATGACCGGTCCTACAAGTAATTTTTTATGAGGTGGCACAATATGAACCACACAATAGGTGCATATGGTACACACCTTAAAAGAGTGTATTGAAGACTTTCCCCTTTCATTATATTTAAACTTAAAATTACCTTCTTTATAAAAAAAAATCAAAAAAAAGGTTTAAAAAGAGAGTAGAACGGCTGGGGAAAAAGAAAACCAGTAGCAGTAGTAGTTTCTGACTTCCTGGAAGGGAGGAGCCGCTGTAATATACCAAAACAAGATCCGTTTGAGTCCCTGATTTCGGGATTTTGTCGTCTGTTTTGCTCTGTCTCGTTTGGGTTGCGCAACAAGTTCCGCTAAGATTTTGTGATTTTTTTTTCTTGTTTGTTCTTATTTAAATATTTTTTTTGCGTAGGTGAGTTTTGTGCTTATTTTTTATGAATTATTAATTTGTATGCATGAAAAGAATCGAAAAAATAAAAAATTCTTATTTTACCCCAAATATTTTCAGAAATATCCAATAAAAAGCTCCAAAAGCCAAATTTTTGGGATTTTATCTTGGAAACTTTCAAAAATATTTGAATAAAAATGATAATTTTAATTTTTCTTCGCCTTGAGAAGAAAAATCAAAAATTTATAAAAGTTAAGCGCAAAATTAACAAACGTAAAAAAAAAATTGAATGGGGACGAAACCAAAAAAATCTCCCCGGAACTTTCTTATGCTTAATTTTCTAAAAGTGTTAAAAAACTAAGAATTTTATTCTATTTGTTCGTGTGCCTTGTTCCGAACTTTCAAATGTGGTCGGATGTGATGGACCTCAACGCATATAGCATCTTGGGAAAAAACATACTTTAACCGGAGAGAATAAATTTTTTACACAGTCGGTATAAATATTTATTTCCTCCAAATCAATTACATTACGCCACATTGTAAAACAGTGGTCCCAATTAATAAAACATGGCGACGTGACGCAATATAATTGATTTGAATGAAACAAATATTTACACCAGCAGTGTAAAGAATTTAATCTCGTAACCGGATATCCAAAACTGCGAACAAGTTAGCATTGTTTCTTCAATAAATGAACAGTTGGGGCAGTTTCGTGGACACTATTTATGAAAAACTGCATGAATCAAGCCCTACTCGATATTTTTTTGAGCTAATTTCTTGCGAGCACCCTTAAAAACACGTTTTAAACACATTTAACGGCTCGGATCATCAAAATTTGATCGGAAACCATAGGGGTGTTTTTTTAAGTGTCTCCGGAACCGTCCCGCACTAGTGTCTTGTTCTCTTAAACTTAACTTAAATCTGAAAGTTGTTCTTATTTGAATTTTTTTAGCATTTGTTAGTTTTACGCAAAATTTTTGTTGGTTATTGATTCGTCCCGACAAGAGGAATCGGAAAACTAAAATTTTGACACTAAATTTGTGGGAAATAAGATGGTAAGAAATATTATTTATGGAGTGTGAACCCATATTGATGTGACTTCTAAAAAAATAGATAAAAAATTAAATTATTTGAATGAAATATTAAAAAGAAAGATAAAATAATACATAATTTAAATGAGAGATAAAATGGGGAGGGGGATGAGGAGGCCTCAGCCGTCCTTGCTCATTAATAACAAGTAGAACTCATCCATATCAATTCATTATTTATGGAGGGGGGGTTTTGTTTGCCAAACCAAGCAAAAAAACGTCTCATCACCCCTTAATTCCAGGATTAACTCATCCAGCTCCTTTTGACTACATCCAATCACCTCATTAGGTGATTTATGTAAGCATAATATGTTCATTTTGGGTTGGATATTGTGGTGGGTGGGACTTGTAAGAGTATAGGTATATATAGGGATTTTTTATAATGTTTTTATTCTTCAAATTTTTTCTACTTTGTCCTTAAACCATCAAAATTACCTATTTCGTCCTTAAACTATTCAAATCACACTCATTAAGTTCAATGGCTGGGATTGGGACTTATTAAATAACTAATTTGTCTCATTAAAAGGACTCATTAGTTTATTAGAGGTTTAATTGGACTCAATGCATGAAATTTGTATAGTTCAAGAACAAAATAAATGGTTTTAATTGTTCAAGGATGAAGTAAAAAAAAAAAAGAGTGATAATTTGAAAGATAAAAACATAAAAAAAAACTCGAATAAATAAATATATAGAGAGAATTGATATTCGCATTTCCTTTTTTATTATCAATACTCTTTTTTTTTGTCTTTTAGTAAAAAATACTATATTTTTAACACTAAAAATAAAAAAGAGAGTATAAATAACAAAAAAAAAAATAAGTATGAATATCAATTTCCTGCACTATTTTGTTTGCGGGGCCCTTCAGATCTGGTCTCTAAATCCAAGTTTTTTTCACAGTGGAATTTGCAATTTCAAATTTGGTCGACCGTTGCTTCCGAGCGTCGAGCCAAAACCCAAGACAAAAAAGCCACTCCTTTTTTCCTACTACTTTGTATCGTTCACTCCAAAACCCCATAAACATATTTCTGGGCACTCAACGAAACCAAACCCATTTTCTTTACATCTTGATTGAGCCAAACCCTAGTTTGCAGAATCGAAATCGTTCCATTCCTTCCTCTCTCTTATTTGGTTTTACGAACTCCATAGAACCCTTCTTGTCTTTCAACAGATCTACATACGAAATTTACAGATTCAGACTTGAAAAGGGTTGTTACTTCAGATGGGTTCAAGAACAGCCACCAAAGACATCATCACTCTCCGTGGATCAGCCGCTATTGTTAGCGAGTTCTTCGGTATGTTTTGGATCAATATCTTTCGTTTCCTTTGATGGGTTTTGTGGATTTTCGGAAATCTTGACTGATCTCTGCGTTTTCTCTGTTCAAAACCCTTTTGTCAGGTTATTCTGCCAACAGGTAAGTGAAATCCTGACATTCCTAATTACTTCTTCAAGTTGAGGCTGTGTTTGAAATCTCTTGGATTTGAATTTCTGCTTGAATCTTTCGGATTTGTTTTCTAATGTTTTCTTCAAGAGATAAGGAATTTTCCTCGACAAATTCAAGTTGTGTTTGCCTTACTTTTTTGTAGGCTTTTATAAGTAAGGGTCAGCAGTTATGTAAATGGATTTTGACCTAATTTACGTATGCATCGGCGATACTGTTCAATACATGGCCGTATCACCGATATCCTTACGCTTGCGATACCGCAATTTAAAACCCTGCCTTTTCTTCTGGTTCCATAAAACCTTCGACAAATGCAAGATCCAAACACACCCTAACAGGAAATAACCCCCCAAATGCTCAAATTCTATTGTTTTTCTCCAAAATGTTTAATAAAACTTTTATGCTTTTGGAGTTTTTGAAATGAGTTGTGGAAGGAAAAGACAAGGCAAGTGGAACGTTTTCTTTTCCTTCTTCAAATCCCTCAACAAATCTGACATCCAAACACATCCTTTATCCTTGGATTTGGAAATGTAATGTTGTCTGATTCTTGTAGTATTCTCTATAACCGTGGACTCTATCCGGAAGAAAGTTTCACGAAGGTAAAGAAGTATGGGCTTCCATTGTTACTCACTCAGGATGAGGGTGTGAAGACCTTCATTGCCAGCCTAACGGCACAACTTTCCGGCAAGTTCCTGATTTGCTAACAATTTCCCTTTCTGATTTCTGCTAGTTCTAGTTATTGATAAGTGAAATCTCTTAATTTTCGTGAATGATGTGAAGAATGGCTGGAATCTGGGAAGTTACAGAGGGTGGTGCTTGTGATAATGAGCAAGGCCACAAATGAGGTATTGGAGAGGTGGAACTTCAGTATTGAGACCGACAGTGAAGTCGTTGAGAAAGGGTACTTTAATCTGCACTTGAATTTTGATATTTTTCTCTGGTGCAATTTCTTTTTCATTTTAATTTTCCTGATTTGATTTGATTCCAGTGTATCAAGGGAGAAGAGTGACAAAGAAATTATGAGAGAGATACAAGCAATCATGAGACAAATTGCTTCCAGCATAACATACTTGCCATGCCTTGATGAACCCTGTAAGAAGTCACTATATAACCAATATCCCCCCCATTTTAAATCAGCAAATCATGTTCCCATTACTGGATTTCATGTCCTTTTTTTTTTACATTCTCAAGCAATCTTGTTTTGTTTTTTTGGTTGAAGGTGTGTTTGATGTGTTAGCATACACCGATAAGGATGTTGCAGTACCATTCACCTGGGTTGAGAGTGACCCCAAACTGATAGCAAATCCACAAATGGTGAAATTGCATTCTTTCGACACCAAGGTAACAATTGCCCAAGTTATCTTTGTAAAGCTCTTCATTGCAAGATTCTTGTTAAGTTATAGTATGGGTTTTTTGGGTTATATGCAGATTCATAAGATTGACACTCTGGTGTCATACAAGAACGATGAATGGGACGAGCAGTGAGAGTCACTGCTCTGGTCTGGTGTGAATCACTGATTCAGATTTCTAAGTGCACTTTTTTGCTTCTCTTTTGGGTGTGACTTGTGAGCACGTTTTCCTTCAAGTACTCAGGTGAATCATTGATTCACATTGAGAGATGTATTGTTGTGTATCCATATCTCAGGATTTAATATGGAATCTTAAAATCCAGTAGAATATCTTGCTTTCACCTTATTCTTCTTGTACTAGTGCATACTGCATAGTCTCAGGGCCATTATCGCAATGTCGGATCTACAAAAAAACTAGCATCAACAGTAATGATTTGCTATTACTTGCAATACTAATGACATAAGTAGTACTTCCTTCTTTGATTTCTGGAGCAAAAATAAAAATAGAGAGGGTGATGGGGGGAAGATTGTTCACTTTATGATCCTTGAACTATGTTCAACATAAGAGCAAAGATTGTTCAGTTTTATTCCCCACTGCACACGAGCTGCCATTTTTAGGTTTTAATATCATCCAATGTTACAATCTTCGTGCATCGATTATACTCTTTGAGACGTGTCCAAAGTCACGTAAATCATCTTCATTGTAGAAAGTCTCGTCATCTGTGTGGACTGGCATGTGATCCAATTCCTCGAATAGGCGCACTTCAATTGTCAAGCCTGACAACAGGAAACTCAGATTACTCCCAACTATAGAAAAAGTGATAACCTTAGTGGGTTGGGGTGGCATGGAGACCTATGTGGGGCACCTTTCAGGTGTGGGATGCTCGTTTAACCTCTGTATTCATCTTGTTGCTTATCTACCTAGGTGCACTGCGTTTTCAAAAGCTTCCCGTCGAACCGAATCCTTTTTCAATCCATGTTAGACCATATAGCAATAATAGTCTTCATGGTGGAATAAATTGCATCAATCTGGGCTAATCTCGAAAGACCTTGATGCGCATCCAACCCTGAAAGCACTTAAAAGTCTGCCCTCATCTTGCTGTACACGACGATGAGTGGTGGGCTTGTCATGACAAATGTTGATAAAACATCTCAAATAGCAACCCATTTCTAATGTCAAAGCTATTACTCCAATTGGCAAATTCTCCGACTATTCACCTCACCTCCAATGGCCTGCAAATTTCAAGATGTCCAAGGGTTGTGAAGTGCGAAGCCAGGAAATGACTTTGACACCACCAGAGCAGTTTTGACACAATCCAGAAAGATGATACTACAAACTGCAAGCTTTGTAGCTAAATTGGGAGAAATTTTTCTGTGCCAAGTAGGTATATCCCATGTGGTATCAGCTCAGTACATTCGGGCAGTTCAATACATTTTTGGATGACTTGGATTGAAACCCTCTTTCTTCTCTCACCCCAACACTTTCTCTCTCATTTTTCTCCTCCAAATCCGAGCCATCCAAAAACGCAATAAACGGCTCGAATGCACTGAGTGGGCATCACGTGGTACCGACCCGACACTAAAAAATTTCCCTAAACCAGTCACCTGCCAAATTGTTTAGAGATGATATTTATTGTAGCACTTGATTGCAGCTACGTTTCGGCGCATTTCCAATCCTTGAGGTTGTAAAATTTAACACCGAATGCGGTTATGGTGGCACATGTGGTAATTTAAAGAGCCATTTATAAGAGGAGTTCGTGCAATAACAAATTTTATACTCTCCAATGGATTTTTTATACTTCAAATTTTCTCTCTTCTTTGACTTTAAGGGACTCATTTAATCAAAAGATAAAATAAAATAATAACTTCAAATGAGGTGGCAATTTAAAAAGTCATTTATTATTCTTCAAACTTAACGAGAGTCTAGGTACCCCAAAATGGGATAAATAAGTTTTGCTATTTTATGCAGATGGCATTTGGTTAACAGGACTATGGGGGTATTTGGGAGCCACTTATCACATTGTGGCTTTTGCATTTTTGGCTTTGTTTGATTGCCAAATGGAGAATCGCCTACAACTAAAACAATTTTTTGAGTACATATTTTTGAAATAAACAAATGCAATAAATTGAATTCGTAAAACATTTTATTAGTGAAACAATTTTTTCTACATGTAATAACAACGATGTTCACCAATTTTTTGAGTATACAAAAAAATTTATTCTTCAGCTAATACCTCGATTATTCTGTCGCAAAATTAGTTTTGCAAATGTCATTCATAATCCATTACGATTATACTCTAGAATGTAAGATGCACTCTACAAATTTCACGATTTAAACAAAAATTTGTTCCAAAATTATGTCACATAGTTTGTTTACGTGTGTGTGACGAGAGCGCGACGTGAAAACATCTTTGAAAGTAATCTCAAACCACTCAAATAAACGAGAGTGAGGATTGAAAATATGCAAATATTGAGAACTTGAACGCATGACATTCTGAAAGAACATGTGCTCCCGAACAGCCCATAAAAGGTGATTTAAAAAAAAAAAACTCACCCAATATAAACATTCATCGATTTTGGGCTTGTTTTACAAGGCTTCCAATGTCCCAACTCCCAAGCATAAGGCTGTTGTCTTGGGTTTGGTAGAAGGAAGAGATCAGCTCTCTCTCTCTCTCTCTCTCTCTCTCTCTCTCTCTCTTGGCAAGCCCAAAAACCCTAGATCTTTTTTATCGTTTTCTTGGTAGCAATTGAATCAAACCCACTTCAATGATACCTTCAAGCTTCTTTCTTTTGTTCTTCTTTTGGTCTGTTGTTGAACCACGTTCGGTAATTTAGCTTAGCAAAATCAGCTGCACAAGGTCGAAGCCCTCTTTCAGGTAAAGAACTAACACCTCACATGCAAAACCCTACATTTTCTTCAAAATAATCTTGTTTCGCCTCCACGAAATTGGGTTTTTTTTATGGTTAATTTGTTCATTTTCTTTTTGGTGATATTCCCACATCGTGCTTATACGAGGAACACTTAGACATTGTAAATGAGCTCATCGACATGTTTTTCATGGTAGTTATGAATGTTTTTATGGGATTATTGTTAGAAGGATTTCTTTGACAATTTATGGTGGATTTGCTGTTAATATTGCAAGTAACTGCGAGTGTTACGTATAGATGTGCTTGTTGGTTTTATACACAGGGAATATTTTTTCATTTTCTTGTATTTAGATTCGAATACAAGGTTCCTCTGCCTTAAAAGAAGGTTAGGGCTGCAAAAGAGGTGAGCTGAGCTGAGTAGTGAGGTTTTCAAGTTTGGCTTGAAAACTTAAAAGAGTTTCAAAAGGTGTTAAGCTTTACTTGTTTGTCATTTGGAGTCAATCTCAAACAAGCTTGACGAGCCAAACACAAGTAGGGCTCGAGTATTTTGGTTATGACCTTAAAATTCTATACCTTACCATGGTCCGTGTTTTCTATTCTTTACCATAGGGATTTCTTTAGTGTCGCCAATTGACAACTTTGGATCCTAATTGACCATCTGGCCATCTGCCGCCTTCTACAAGTTGGCAGCAACTCTGCATTAATCCTGAGGTTAACTTTTATCCTTTATACATAGAGAACACTTAGAACTGGTTATCTTCAAGCCTTTTGGTATGTTACACACTTGCACACATTGTAACATGGTGTGCTTTTGCAGAGAAAAGAAAAAAGGAGTTTTTAGCTTAGTTTGGAAATTGGTCCTTTTCTTAGAGGGAAGTTTCATAACCCGCTATTCTCTCTGATAATTGACGTCAACTGGAATGATTTGTCCGTTTTGCTGGCAGTAGTAATAGAACCTGGGCCAGGCTTCTGGAGGGAGAAGCACCTGTAATCTTTGGAAATTGTGATTGAAAAGGTAAAAAAAACCGAAAAATGTATGCTGCTTGGGTTTTGATATAGCATCTATCTTCATTAGAGTTTAACCAACCCAAATAGACTAAGCCTTGTGTCACAATTAAATGGGGCTGGCTTCATAGGAGTTTAACCATTATGTATGCATTTACTGTGCCCATCCATATTCTGCTGTTTTAACCCTCTCTTTGTTTTCCTTTTCTAATAATCTCCTTGCCCTGACTTGTAAAGCTTATCTATGAAACAGTGTGTGCCTTCGTAGAATCCTTCAGCCAACCAAAATTGCCATCGATAGCCCCACAGCTTAGCAATGACCAATGTCTGCATCACTAGAGTCAGTTGCATTCACCATACAGCAGCAAATCCACTTCCCAAGAAAAAGTTGTGTCAAAGTGGAATGTTCAGGACTTTTTCAACCTGTGCAACACAAATGATTTTCCGAAGTGCCCCTCTGATCATCCGCCCTCCCTCAGCATTAATATTGGCTTCCCGCCTCACCCCGTCTGATGCTCCACAACGCTCTGAAGAATGGTTTGCCCTCCGTCGAGACAAGCTGACTACAAGCACCTTCAGCACTGCTCTTGGGTTCTGGAAAGGAAGTCGAAGATATGAGCTTTGGCATGAGAAAGTATTTGCGTCAACTTTACCATTTACGGAAGCTTCAAAGAGTGCAATGCAGTGGGGTGTACTCAATGAAGCAGTAGCTGTGGATAAGTATAAAAGCATCACTGGTCGCGATGTAGGCTCTCTAGGGTTTGCAACACATGCAGAGGAGCGATTTGATTGGATAGGTGCCTCTCCGGATGGTCTTCTTGGATGTTTTCCAGGAGGTGGGATTTTAGAAGTTAAGTGCCCATATAATAAAGGGAAGCCTGAGATGGGTTTACCTTGGTCAACTATGCCATTCTATTACATGCCTCAAGTGCAGGGTCAAATGGAGATAATGGACAGAGATTGGGTCGATTTGTATTGTTGGACACCAAACGGAAGCACGATATTCCGGGTGTGTAGAGACCGTGATTATTGGCGATTGATTCATGGGATTTTACGCGAGTTTTGGTGGGAAAATGTGGTTCCTGCCCGGGAAGCTTTGCTGCTAGGGATTGAGGAGGAAGTTGGATCATACAAACCGGAGTCAAGACACAAACAGACTGGATTTGCAATTTCTGTGAGTATAAAGTTGGCTAGTGAGGTAAAATTATTGTGCAGGGAGATTGCTGGCCACGTCGAATTTTACAGGTGATGGGCATTGGACTGGAAGGATCAGTGAGCTGCACTTTGTTTTGGGTTTGTGATCTATTGGCTCCAATTGTATGTGTTTGTTCGCTACTCAGATCACATTTCATATCTAAGATATTCCTAATTCCGATTGATTCCATGCTGCAACGTCCTTGATATTTTATAACTGTTTTCATTATCGTGCTCAAAATTTATTCTAACAGGGTATATCCTATATACTTCACAAACAACATTTTCTTACGAATTTGTTTCCACAAATTGATTCACGCAGCAACGAAGCCATGGAATTTACAACAGGGCCTCTCAAATTGAATGGTAGCCTCGAGGATTTGAAATGTGGAAACTTTGATTAAATGATGAGAACAACTCAATTGCCGCATCAGTTTGTCAACTAAGGTTCTAGTTCTACGAAATGTTTGGTTGTACAGGATTACTCTTCCAGATGCTACTATCCTACCACATAAAATGGTAGGATTAAAATTTTGTTGTCTCATTTTGTCGACGTTGAGAATCATTTTCTTAGGTTTAGCTATGCCATTTTATTTCTTTTTATGATGCATGCTTTGCTAATCAGTATTTGCACTGTTAATAGAAATAAGAAATGCTTGTGAAATTAGATTGTACTCAATGCTCATTTATTGTGCAGTTTATACTCCTTGGTCTAAGATATATTAGAAATTTGGTGCAACTTATGTGTATGGCATGAATGGCTATATGACATTGTAAACTCTACTTGCTGAGATATCAATGAAGGATAAATGTTCATAACTTCATATTATGCAATGTGGTAACACAAGTACGTTCAAGTTTGAATAGCTTCTGAACATTTTCCTAACGGAGCTTTTGGAAGTACATAAATAGTCTTTGGAAGAGTATTTGGAATCATGGTTTAAATAGGCTGATTTGTTGGAGTTGGCCAGTATTTGACCAATTACGATCATTTAGTTTCTTATCGCTAAGAATACCCCTAGTGGGAAACAAGACATGTTCCCGCAGTTCTTGGTCTGTGAAGGCGCGTTGGTGAATGCTTAATATTCTTACCCTTGAGGCCGAACCTAAAACTGTGCTCTCGGGAGATGGCTGTGAATGATAGAAATACGATAGGAAAGAAAAATGAATTCAGCTTTTGTCACTAATCTTATCCCTGTCCTTTCCCTTTCCTTTTACTCCACAAATAAAGTAGTATTTTAAAGTACCACATTCGAAAGGAGAGAAACTTATTTGTAGAGCGGCGTAATCACAGCCATCCATTCGCGTAATCAATGATTGAGATTCGTTTTCAATTTTGACCAGTCACAATTGGTTTTCAATCCGGACCGTCTAAAAACACTTTGGATGCGCACGATTGGATTTCGTAAATCCTTCTTCTTTACGGAAAGCTCCGTAAAGAAGTTTTTTTGCTTCGAGAATCTTGAAACTGGACCTACTACTACCGTTGCCTTGGAAGTTAGAAGCCATGTTGACCAAGTAAAAAACAGTTATATTAGTAGATATAGTTGGCTTCCAAAAATAACTAACTCAACCTAATCCCTCCATCAAATAACAGGCAATGACTAAGTTAAGACTCGAGATAATAAGACCCTGAGAGGAAGCAATTGACCATTGAATCAAGTTTCTTCCGTTCCTCTCTCTAATTCTCTCCTAGAGAAAGAAGAGAGGAGAAAAGATGGATATATTTGTCAATTCCAATGGCTTGTCCTGGGCAGATCAATGGGACCCTGAGCCTCTGCCACCTTTGTCCTCTGAAAATGATAAGAAAGAGAAGGATGGCAAGAAGAAGTCTGGGAAGAAGAAATTGAGTCTCAAATGGATGAAGGATCTGTGCAAGAAATCTCAGAAATGATCATGCTTTTCGTTGTTAACTATCCGCTTTTATGACTACATGAATCGTCTTTATTTCACTTGTATTCGTTGACATTGATAATGGTGGTGTACCAGATTTTCATGGACCTCATTCTTTTGTGTGGAACAGTTGATATGGGTATTCAAGGATTTAAGGCTAAAAATCTCCTTCAATTTAGTCCTATGGTTTTTTCTATTCTGTTGTAAACCTGGTAGATGATTGTGTTGAAATGATATCTTTTGATTTTTTTTCTTATATTACTTATTTTCGTCATGTGAATACAAAATGGATTCCTACTCATAAGATTTCTGATTTCCTTCGTGTACCATTAAGCACAAAACACGGATCGATTTGATAATTGATTGTTGAATTGAAATAGAGACGGGTTCGAATGCGTTTTGACTTCATGAATTAGCGGTATGTGATCTTGCGTTCAAGCATTGAGGGGAAACTTTAGGAAATGGGTTTCCTTGTTGCATGGTTCATACTCGTCCTCTTCACGCGACAGTTCATAATGTCCTTGATATTGATGGATCAAAGGCAATATCAGGTCCAAATTTGCCAACATGTCACAAGTTCCTGAGAAACTACGACATTGCATTGCAACATGAATTTGTGTGGATCCCATGTGGAATATCCTTAACTGACAGAAATTGGATTCTTGCAGTTCATTTCTATCTTTGTTAGAAAGCAAATTTCCTGTGTTCTTGCTACCAACTTTCAGGGTCTTTTGGAATAGTTCATTGTGGAATCAATTCTCGTCTGTTCCCATTACCCTTTTTTTATCTGTTATATTAACCTCTTTTCAACCTGCAATTCAAGTTGAGTTTTTCATTACTTATCCCAGGCTAGCCAAGGCATGGCAAGACATGTGCTTGCCACCAGGCTAGCCAAGGCAAGACACGGCTTGTGCTTGGCCAGTTGACTTCTATGCCTCGTGCTAGCGCATTCCATGGGAGACTGGTGTTAAGACTTTGATGATGATCGTATGTGGTTATTTGAAGGTCTACAGGGTCTTGTAGATGATGATTATTGGCGTGTTACCCGTGTGCATATGTTTGACAAGCCAAAAAAACATAGGCTGTAAATGAACCGAGCTCAAGTTATTGACTTGTTTAGTAAACGAGGCGAGTGGAGCTCAACTTGTTAAGGCTTGAGCCAAGCTCAAGCTCAAGTTTTTGAAACAAGCCAAGCTCGAGCTCGACAAAGCTCGGCTCGGCTCATTTACAGCCCTAGCCACAACTAGTCAAATTGTTATCCCAGCAGCTGTCCCTTTGAAAATTAATGCAAAACGATATGTGTGATGATAATTTTGGCATTTAAAATGCATTTGCTAAAGATAATGATGCCATTCTACCATGAAATTATTCACTTCGGGACCAATGGTCCTTTCACAATATTGGCACACGATATTAGGTGGGTGTAGAATTATCTGGGACCGCCAATTGAATAAATTTTTCTAGATGGAGTTGTGAAGACGTATGATCATTCTAAACTCAGAATCTAAGGTGTGTTTGGAAATTAACGAAAGAGCAATGATCTCTTTGTTAACTTAGGTTGTTGTTTCCTTTCCTTTTTCTTTAAACCAAATCAGGAAAAGCAAGGGCGAAACTGAGCAGTTAAAATAGTTTCATCCTACGAATCCAGAAAAAATACTTACCGATATGCATTGGAGTTGATTTTTCACAAGTTCTCATGAAAAATTATTTTAAAGTTTATGGGTATTTTTTGTTTTGTGGGACCCGAAGTGGGCCCCACAAATGTGCGGTGGATATGTGCAGTGAACATATGCGGTGAGCCTAGACTTTCTGATGAGCAAAATAGCAATTGATAGTGTTTCATAGAATGGAGAAACTCAAGTAAGGCCATTGTTACTGCAAAATTCATCCACCAAAAGCCCGTTCACAAGCAATGCACGTAAATCATGGCACATCGGACAGCGCAAAAAACATCTGTATTTGGATCGTGTCCGAAGCATTTAGTCTCCCAAGTATTTTGTCACTAGAAAGAGCATGGGATTTACCAAACAAGGAATAAAGTGAATGCTAGAGACGAAAGCATTCTAAAACTCACCTATAGCTTCATTCCATTCCAAGATTTACAAACTACTCCATTTCTTGACAATAGAGTAAAGAGATGAATTCATACACAAGATTTGATTGCTTCCACGAAAAGTTCTAACTTATGCTTCCAAGTTTCTCATCATCTAGAACATGTGATTGTCATTCAAACAATGTGCAGAAAATCTTATTGCACATGACATTTGAAAGGGATACAACAAGAGACATAAGAGCAGGCAGAGAGACGCCAGTGCGATGCTCTTTCAAAATAGAAAGATAAACATAATAAATCTAACACAGTCGTGTGGTGCAATAGTTTGGATAAAATCAGATTACATGAACGACATAAAGTAGATGGATTGACAGTGGACGGAGCCGCGCAGTGCCGGTGCTGTGCTATCCGCCACAAACAATCTCCAGACAACCTAGTTGTATGAATAACAGACCAGCAGCATTTCACTCAAAAGGAATAAGCATAACATCCTTTGAGAAGCAAATGGAGACTTGATCAGAAAGAGAGGCACAACACATCCACCAACGTTGCATGCAGCGGCTAGATTGACCTCTTCTTCTTATCAACAAATTATCCACACATAGAGGCGTTCGAGAGGAGCCCATTAGCGCCTTAGACCCTTGCCAGGAGCCGATCAGTGCCAAAAGAAGACTCGCAGAGACATGTAACACCATTAAAGAGTGATACACAAAAAAAGTGAATTTTTATACCAGATGATTCCATCTGCTTTTTCTCTTGAATTTGAACTGAACGTAACTCTCTTCTCCTTTTCTCCCTTCTTTTCTTCACGACCAATAAACCCAAATTAGCCAAAGCAGCCACAAAAGTTCGTCAAAAGAATCAGCAACTGACGGCCACAGAACCAAGAAGCATTGCCGAGAGAAAAAGAGAGAACATAATCCTTAAAGAAGACCTCAAAGACTTGCATAGAAGTCGTGACATTTGAAGCTTCACCAGGAACATGTAACACCACAAAGAGTGACCCATATAAAAGTTTTAGTACTAGATGATCCCGTCTACTTTTTCCTTTAATTTTACTTCATTTTTTTCCTGTCTTTTCTCTTTTCTTTTCTCCACAAACAATGAACCCCAACTAGCCAAAGCAGCCACAAGAGTCCATAGAAAGGACCGACCAACAAAGACACTACAGAATCAAGAGGCAACAATGAGACAAAAAGAGACGATAATCTCAAACGGCTGCCTAACATCTTCTCAGGAGATACCTGGATAGCTCCCATAGTGCAAAAGCCACTAACCGCAGCAATATCGTCCTCTAGCCATGAAAACAGGAGGTATAACTCAGGTCCTGGAGCCCACCATTTTTAGGAAGACCATCCTTTCCATCTTGCCTATCCGGGGACTTGGGTAACTGCTTACAACAATCTGAACAAAGCCACTCCAGACAAAAAGTTTCTTCATACTCATTGTCGTTGATGCAGCAACCACACTGAACACACCGCGGTATGCAAAGCCTACATGCCCGACACTTTTGAGCGACATCCCCTCCTCTCTCTTGACAACCCTCGGCTGGGCAATCATAGACAAGCTTCAGTTTCTGGCATCTTGGGCATGTTTCAATATCGATTGCCCGCTCATCGTCACACAACAGATAGAGGTTTCCCCGGTGATAGAAATGGGGCTTGTGATCATTCTGATGATTGTTGTGGATATCAGCACCTAACAATAACTTCAACTGTTCAAAATGGTCATCGGTTACGCCATATAGTCCTCCAATTCGGAGGTGTTTTATACCCGGTGTGCCCTTACACTTGAAAGACTTCAGATTATTTACAATGCCCTCAACACTGAGTCTGGTACATCCAGGAACGCATAGCTGCATGGAAGCAAGAAAACTGTTAGCAGCTCATCACATCTCAAAGCAATTTTACAAACAACATAGAGCGTTATATAACCACGGGGAGAAAAAAAACATGTGAGAAATTACATGCACAAATTAAGGGAATCATCCTTGCGAAATTGAAAATGCCAAAGCTTCCAATTAACATAGGGCAGTAAAATGCAGGTGCACTAACAGAAATGCTAGAGGGTCTTGTGAAGAATTGCAAGTAGCATGACATCGATTCAACACTCCCAAATAACTGGACAAAACCTACGATCCAACCTTCATTGCTGGTTCAACCTTCAAAAGTTTCATAAGAAGGGCAGCACTCAAAGATGATAATTAAATTATGTCACACACCCTGTGTCTCATTTTGTTGTCCGATTTTTGACTTTTTATCGTCCCAAATTGCATGTCAATATTGAAAGTTCAAGAACAAAGTCCTATAAAACTTCCCTTTTACCATTCTCTCTTGAATCGAAGTGACTAATGCAATATGAGAAGTTTAAATTCGTTAAATGTAACAACTATGTCCCCTAAATAAGTTGGATTTCCCTAATTGGACAAACAAAATGGGATAGAGGGAGTACTATTCCACTCATTAATGTCCGATGGATAGGATCTGATTAATGAATTAGTATTACACCTCCCAAATCCCAATTATTACCAAAATGACATCAACCACTCTATGCAATATCCTTTCCAGTTAAGTTTTTGATGGTACGTTACACGTTCACATGTCACAAAAACACTGGTGTAGTACAAGGTCACCAAATAGTAAGCAAAAGGTCGCACTTTTTTGACATTTTTCATAACTTGTGGAAGCACTTCGGTAAACTATCAATAGGTCCTATTATGGACCAGAGAGTCAAACGAATGTTTGCGGAAAGGGAAGTATGATCCAGCCTAAGCAGAAGGACCCAGGCTGAAACAAGATCACCAGAAGATTTAAGCTTGATGAAAAAGTAAGCATCACAGAGACTTAAATTAAGGACTTCAAGGCCCTGAACAAGCAGATTTTTTGGTTATGGATCACACATACTGCCAGTAACAATCAAGCCAATAGTCATGGCAACAAAATCAGGCCCAGAGAGACCAACCAATCAACCACATAAAATATATTCCATGCAGGCAACAAATATAAAATGCATATGAATACTAAAACAGGTTCAAGAACCAATGTGAGAGCTACAATTGATAAGATAATGTCTTACTGACCTTGGTCAACCTGGGGTTACTCTCAAGCACACGCTTCAGACCATCATCAGTGATCCTTTGGCACCCCACCAAGCTCAAGCACTGCAGGTTACCTTGTGCCCTGCAAGTTAATTGCAAGAGAACATCATCTGTAATTCTCTCATTCAACGGTTGATCAATGTGGATACTCCTCCACAGAAGGGTTTCACTTCGAACAGTTGAATGCAAATATTTACAAACTCGGTCCACGGAAAGAAGATCCCTGACACCCAGAAAACCGAGGGCGAAAACCAAACCCGCATGAGGAGCTTCACCATCTCCATCAGGACAACTTTGAGCAACCTCGTGACATTGTTGTATTTCCTGGCCAGCAGTACTAGTACTTTCATCACAAAATATCATGGCATCATGCACCGTGGAAACGGAACCAAAACCATCTTGGGTCAAAGAGTTTCCCTCTCCCTTCTCATGGGTGCAACCTCCAACTTGACGAGCTGTATTAGACTTATTCTCGCCAAAATGAACCTTACTTGGAAATGCTTGAAACTGCATAGCATTGTTCCAAATGAAATTCAAACCAGCGAATAGATCGTACTCTCCTCTAGAGGTCCCGAAATGATTCCTCCCATATCCTCCATAATCCACTTCCAAATCCTCGAGCCAACCCGTAAGTGCGGTAAAAGTAGTACTTATATCCATGCCAAAAGGATCTGAAGGCAATAAATCAAGAACATCTCGGGAAGCAGACTCCGGTGAGCCACTCCTATCCACTCTATCCCTCCTCCCATAATCGAAACAACCTTCAATGTCTCGGTTTGAATGCCATGACGGCCTAACAAACCCATCCCCACTCCTCTCTGGAATCCCTTCCATGAGACAACCATTCGCAATCCTCATTGGAGAAACTAAATTGTCCTCCGATAAATGGGTCGGAAAGATCGGACGATGAGAGAAGTTCAACGCCATATTATACCCAAACCCCCTAAACCAATCAATCTATAGAAGCAAACCCTCAACAGATGAAACCCTAATTTGCCGGGACTAACAAAAACGACAAAGCGACGTCTGGTATCGAAACCCTAATCGGTTGTCTATAGATGCAAACCCCCGATTTCGTGTCGATTTCTCCACACGGATACAAGAATGAAATAATCAGAGGAAAAATGAGTACCCTTTCTTTTTTTTGCTTTTCTTTTAGCTTTTTTTTTTCCTTTTTTTTCAACGGATACAGAACGAAAAAAGAAAATCCGACAAGAAAACCCTCGATTTCAGATGCTAACTAAAACAACGCACCGAAAATCTCACGGAGTTTAACCTCAAAATCAGCTGCGGAATCAATCAGAAGACGAAGCAATCAATTTTTTTTTTTCCTTTCCTCTATTTCGGGCTGAACTAATGAAACTAGGGCTAAACAAATAAGTCGTATTTTACACGAAAATACAACTCAGATCTTAGAACGAAATATATAATGGAAATAAACGAAGATAATCAAAGCAACACGAAGGGAATTGATTACCGCCGATGCTCGAAACCCTAATTTGCTTCGAAAGAACTCAATCGACAGAATGCATCGATATGTGACGACGTCGGGTTGAATCGAAACCCTAATTGGTCGTTCGTGTATATATGCAGAATGTATATATCAACAAACCGACAATATCGTCTCCGACGTGGATATATATGCCGATCGGGTTCAGGGGAAGGGATGTAGAGAGAAGGAGAGAGGGGGGAAGGAGGAGGAGAGAGAAACCCAGAGGTGAAAAAAATTGGAAATCTAGAGAGAGAGAGAGAGAGATGGGGGAGGGAAGGGAGGTGATGAGGGTTTGGGAAGTGTGTCCAATTTTAGGAGAGAGAGAAGGGGGGGTGGGGTAAGGGACACGTGGCGGGTTGAAAAGAGTTACTGGTATTTCGGTAGAGTGTGTGGCGGGAGAGGAAATCCTGTGGTGGCTTGTTCCTTGTTTGTAGCTGGGGTTTCTTTTACCAGAGGTTAGGGTTGGTACAGGAACCAAACTGTTCGAATTTGAACTCGTGTTTGTTTATTTGAATAAGATAGTACTTGGCTCGTTAAATTTACGATGTTTAAAAAGTTGAAGCTGCTCAAGATCAAATTATGTTCGGTACAATCTTGTTCAAAATCATCTCGTCTCATAAATGAACTAAAGCATGTTATAAAAATCTGTACTCACATCATAAGGGTGTATTCTTTTGAACTTTATTTTTGGAGGTTAACTTATTTTTTACCCTTTTGAAACTTAATTTAAAATGTTTATTATTACTGACTATTACGAACTTGGGCTTAGCTTGCAGTTCCAACTTGTCGATTATGGGGTCATGAATTCATTTTTTGATTCCTAGCTAGCTAATTCGCATGTCGACAGCCATGTTTGTCCTCTTTTCCTGCCTCTATGAAAGCACGTTACAAAGGGCTATCATGTTAATTTTTCAAACCAAACTGGAACAAATAACTGCTGGGTTCGCTCGACTCATTTATTACCCCTATCCAAGGTGAGAGAAATACAAGGAGGAAATTTTAAGAATCAACGGAGAGAGGAGGGGAGGAGGAGAAATTTTTCGATGCACTCGGGGCAAAGGCATGGGGAGTCAAAGATAGACACTTTGGTGCCTTAACTCCTATTTTCACCAAACATTTATGTAGGATTTACACACTGTGTGATAAGACCATGCAATTATGTGGTGGATAAGAGATGAGGCACGATGTGTCCTTGCTCGCACCGAATAATTTTTCAGCCACGAGGGTTTGGAGTCTTTGGACATGTGACCAATTAGGAGAGGGAGAGGGAAAAGGGGTGGGATGGTGGACACGTGTAGCGATGGAAAGAGTTACTAGTATTTCGGTATGGTATATGGCGGGAGACGAAAGTTCCTTCTTTGTAGCGGGGTTTTTCACCGGGCACCGGAGCTTCCGGGACTCGGTATGCTGTAGATCGCTTCCCTGTAGACTGTAGTGCATCATGTAAGGTAGATTCGAAGCGTTTATCTCGGTAATCAATTGTTCATTCTTACTGGTTATTGTTAACTCTTATCTTTTAAAGTTAATAAACATATCTGAATCATTGATTGTTAATATAGACGATTCGAATCTTTCCTACAGTGTACACTAAAGAAGAGCGCCTATAACATCCCCGGATCCGTTTCCAAGAGTTTGGTAATACTACCTAACCTAATAAATAAGCACATGCCTAATCTATATCTATCACATTAATTAGTGTTTAGGAAAACATTTACTGGTTGATAAATTGATTTGGTTGATAAATTTCACTTGTTTTCGAAACTAATGTTCTTACTTGAGCTAGAGGAGATTACTCGGTAATGAGTTAGTATTGTTCCAAGTCCTTTCTCACCACACATTGATGAACATTAGTGTGGGACATAGTAACGTAAAAGCCTTATCTATGACAAATTATTATGGTTTTCTGGTAGGAGTGCAAAATAAACCAACCTACTCGAGTTTTAGCTTCTATTCGCTTGTAAAAAGCTCGTTTAATATTTTCTAAAGCTCCTTAAGTTTCAATCAAGATCGAACGAGCAACTATTCGGCTCAATTGGCTTATGATGTAGTATAAAAATTCTCAAGTACTCAAGTCCGGCTCAATTAAAACTTGTTAGAGATCGAGAAAAAAATGCACAAAGACATGTTTCAAATTTCAGACCTGCTCCAAAGATAAACTAGTCATCAAATTTAAACAAATGTGATCATTTTGATTAGTGTTAGAATGACGTGCGATTCTATAATTATATAAAGATAGATTAGAGTTGGAACCATGATATCATGGAAAGGTCTTGCTTAACAACTTCTCAGTTGATATTTTAGGGAGCTTTGACCGACATTTTCCTTTTTGTTCTCAATTTTTTTCCTTTATACTTTCTATGACAATTGTCTTTAGAAGAAATAGCGACGAAAAGACGGTTACCTATAACGATAAGATTCTAATCATGACATCATTTATACTCGGTGCATGAGGGAGCGATTCGAAGTATCTTTTATGAAAAATTAGTGACAAGAAATGCAAGAAGAAAAAGAAAAAATTGTTATCCATAATGATCCTAACAATATACTCGGTAAGAGAGCAACTAGTCTACGGCCACATTATCTTATTAACCACCCGGGGCAATAACTATTAAGAAAACTATTTACCAAAATGAAGGGATTAAAAAAGATTGACAACTAATAAATTGTTATCACATTATTTTTTTTGAAAACAAATTGGTATCTCATTAATGTAGATGAAAAATTGATCTTTCTCCAACAAGGTGGGGTCATTTCCAATTTCCAAATGCTTCAAAAAGTATTGCTTATGAGCTAAGTTTAATGTGGCCCAACTTATATTTTGTATTTCGGAAAGTACACAGGTACAATAAGAGCTGTACAAGCATCGCGTATAACACCTTTTTGGATCCGTTTCAGATTCTAAAAAGATGATCGGAATTGCTCATTTTGTTCCAAATAATTTGTTTAGCATTCCTGTAAAAAAATCAGCTCCACAGCCTCCATCCGATATCAGTAACTGTGTTTACAAAACATCCTTTTTTTTTTGCTTTAGAATACAGGCTAAATTCTAAGGCAAAAAATGACGTTTTGTAAACACCCTTACCGATATCAGATAAAACTAATTTTTTACCAAGACCCTAAACAAATTATTTTAAACAAAATGAGCGGCTCCAATTATTTTTTTAGAATCCAAAATGGATCCAAAAGAGTGTTGTACGTGGTGTTTGTACAGTTCTTGCTGTTTCTATAGCACCTCTGTTTGTATTTTTCCCCACTTTTAGTTTCATCATATTTAATATTTAATAGCGTTAGAGTCAAAGGGCAATTAAATATATACTAATTCAAATAAAACACAGATCTAATGAAGGATTATTTGAGTGGGTTAAGTTTGACCCAGATACAAGTCTCTGTCTCTCTGACCAAGACTGTTTCGGGTTTGGCTTACTCGTGACCCGATCCATTTCGGCAGCTAGGCGGTAAGTAAATTTCTGTTATTGTACAATTTTAACAAAGTAAATTTCAAGTTTGCCAACCGGATACAGAGGGCAGATATGCTATTACCCAGATACTATATCCGAACTATTTATATCTGTTATTTACCATCCGAATATAGACGGTTGATATTATATCCTCCAAATTGTATATTCACCTATAGGCAGATATAATAATATCACCTCCCCCTGTCCTTATTGTATTTGCTTCATAGTTGGCTTTTTAATTACGAAAATGCCACATTTCCTTATATATATTCTTCCTATATATACCTCAGTTGCGGAGCGAAGAATTTTGGTTAGTGGGGTCAAAAATATTTTTTCTATATACTAAACTAAAATACATCTCCATTAAAAGGTTAATTATAAGGTAGATTATACACTGATAAATCTGAGTTTTTTTTTTTAATAATTGGTACCAAATACTTATTAATTATATTTTGAAAACAATGAATGATAGCTTGGTTTATAGTACTATCAACTCTGGAAAAGGAAGAAAATTAATGCATGTGGTTTCTATACATTCGAAATAAGTTGAGGCAATTTATCGAATTTTTGTGGGGTCAAACTAGAAAAATGACCGCAAACTATCAAATGTTGATATGAGAAATCAACGTGAGTGGGGTCAAGTGATCCAATTTGTCTCTACATGGCTCCGTCCTTTACCTTACCTCTGTATAATATACATATTCTATATCGGCTTCTTTTATCGTATATTTTCTCATACTATATCGACTCAAAACTAATTCCGTCGGTGAATGGCCTGCAGTAGTTTTGAAATATCTTCGGAACAAAAATGCTTTCATGCTCAGGTCCCACACGCATAGAATTTGTTCCACGCACGCACGAGGAAACGTTGTGGGCAAGTTTTGGATGTTTTGGGTACTTCCGGGCCCACATGATGATCAAGACAACTACTATTCTTTTATCTTCATATATATATTTTTATGTTATTGGATTAATATAGTAAGCAAACAAATAAAAGTCCGTCTTAGTGTGCTCTCCAAGAAATAAATAAAAAAAAAAAAAAAGTGTTTGCTTTGGACAGTGGAACTTTCCAATTCACAAGTTAGGGAAGACTGACTTCTTGAATTAGAGAAAAGAACTTCTCATAAATAGAATTTATTGTCTACTCAATAAGAGGAGATATAAACTCCATAATAAGCGTCTTATAATTATCTACTCTTTTTGTTGGGTTTGGGAAAACGAATGTGTATATATCTGGAGACGGAACCCGAATTAATCGTAACAATATCTAAAATCATCGTTCTTTGAAATGAAAGAACTAAAATTTTCAGTAATGATTTTGTAAAAAAAAGTACGATTATTAAAAGCCAAATAATGCAGTATGGTTACCAAGGGGTGGAGTGCCAAAATTTATTGCCTTTTTAAACTTTTTTCTAGAAAACTTTGGCTATTCTGTGAGGTCAAATTTGTAAAGTAACAGTGCAAAATGTTACCTACTTAGCTACTTTCTTCCATTTCAGCGGTGTCATGCAAACACCAGTAAATTTTTTTTTTTAAAAAAAAAGAAGTATGGATACACCATTTGATGTACACTAATTAAATATCAGATCGTGTGAGTCTCTATAAAAAAAATAAAATCAGCAAGGACAAAAATTGGTGAACCAACCAAGCTCATACCATTTTTTGAATGAGTTGACATTAATTTTGCATCAACCATTAATTAAACAACTCCGATCATTAATTTGGGACCCAAAAAAATATCGCACTCAACATAGCATGCATTTGGCACGTAAGTAGCAGCGTGACCATAGTTGGGCTCAAAATATTGTTTAGGTTTCATTGCAAGAAAACTTCAAGTTTAAGAGTGCTTTCAATTTTTAGGATGATCACCAATGTATGGTAGATCTGGAGCTTCTACATTCGACGACTGTCTCAAGGTGACGGTGGTGGAGTTCTGCCATACATTTGGCACGTAAGTAGCAGCGTGACCATAGTTGGGCTCAAAATATTGTTTAGGCTTCGTTGAAAGAAAACTTCAAGTTTAAGAGTGCCTTCAATTTTTAGGATGATCGCTAATATCTATGTTAGATCTGAAGCTTCTGCATCTAACGACTTTCTCGAGGTGACGGTGGTGGAGTTCCGCCAGAAGCGGTAGTGGCAAGCGTGGTGGCAACAACGCGACAACAGCGGGCTTGGTATTTTTTACAAGATGCAAATATGGTTCTTCCAAAATCCAGGCTTGAGTGGACTTTTTGGTTTTCTGCTACCTTTAATGTTTTTTTGTGGTTTTTGTATTATTTTTTTTAGGTTGTTTTTCTTGTATTTTCGGACCCATATTATCCATTACACGTTTTTTTTATTATGACTGCAATATGTTTGTACTTCGTAAAAAAAAAAAAGAGTGCCTTCATTTCGTTTTCCATTTTTTCATTTTATTGGACTAACATTATCCAAACAAACCATCAGTAACTAGCTTTATGGTCTCACTCACAGTACCTTATCATAGCTTTATGGTCTCACTCAGAGTACCTTATCGGTATCTTCCCAAGCTATCCACTAAAATCTCAAAGCTAATACTCCGTAGCATTCACGTTGTGATAAGTAAATGGGCATCGATAAGCAAATTTAATAATGCTAAGAAAATATCTCATATTGTAATAAGCAAACTTATTAGTCTTTTTGGCAAATAACCAAATTCTATTTATTTCATAACCAAAGTAAATAACTTTTACCAATAACCAAAACTGATCAATAGCCAAATTCGGATTTTTAGTAAATGAGTTTTAATCACTCACCCGACTACACCAAATTATTAGTCTTGACCAGACGATTCCAAACTGAAAGACCGATCGCCGTAAACCTTCTCACGCTCCAAATCGAGTAATGGCACGTGATATCACATGCAACCTCTTTAGGCAGCACGTGAGGGTACGTGAAAATGTTTTTGGCAATTAACTTTTCAGTTTTGGAATCGTCTCATTGAGACAAATAATTTGGTGTGATTAAATGCGTAATTGAAACTCATTTACGATTGGACAAATGTGCATTGTGTACTGTGGATTTTTTTTTTGTTAGGAATGCAAAAATAACCAATGTAGAGGAAGAAGTTGTTAAATTTGATTATAGACTAAATGAATAATCAAATGCTGACGTGACACATTTTGATTATTAATTTTAATTATTACCATTGCGGATTGCAGATGCTCTAAGTTAAGACCAGATAAGATCTACCAATAGATTTTGATGCTACCACATGGATAAGATACTTTAAAATGGTTAACTAGGCTTCATGTAAAGGAAAACCACAACACTTCGTGAAGCCAAATGATAAAACTACAACCAAAAAAAAAAAAAAAACCTGTATTCCTCGAAAAAAAAAATGTAAATAAAGCTGCAAATGACTCAATTTTTTCCCAAAAAAACAAAAACAAAAAATGGTTCTCTTTTCCTCTAATTCCTGGACTTCTTTCTAGATGACTTAGAAGAAGCCTTGGGCTGCTCTGCAACTGCATTCTGCGAAGCTGCTTTGGCAGTAGTAGCTTGGTTTGATTTCGAATTGGCATTGGTAGCCTCTTTCGCCACTGCGCCCTGAGACCCTCTCACCTGGGCCGCCCTCTTATCCTTCCTCTTCGGCCTGAAAGTAGATCTCTCCCTCTTAGGCAGCCACCGCTCAGGATCTGGTGGAGGACCTGGATTAGCCGGGTCAAACCCTTTTGGATACTTTGGCTTCCTCTTCCTCTTCTTCTTGGCCTTCTCCTTACTCTTACTTTCAGACGGTTCCACGGTCCCCACATGAGGCCCGTTTTCCACATGCTTTGCACCTGAAGTTTTCTCCAAACCATCAACATCAACTGATTTCAAACCAGGCAGCGGCTTCAGCTTCTTCTCGTATGCTTCAGCCTTATCGATATCCGAATGAGCAGCCGTCTTAATAAGCCCAACCAAAGCCTCGACACTTCCGTGGCTTTTAACGAGCTCCTCATACAATTTGGCTGCCTCCTCCTTTCTACCATGCTTGAGCTTAAAGGCTGCTGCCTCTTGCACGATGACATGGCGCTTGTTGTCTTCCGACGACATGGCATTCGCCCACCACTTTATCGCGGAATCGAAAATGGAAACGGCTCCGTCGATGTCACCGGCACGCTCCTTGAGCGACACAAGGGTGGCAACGGTGGCAGGCATGTGTTGGATTTCAGGTATCTTAGATAGGGACTCAGCCGCAACTTGTGGGTGGCCCGCGGAAGCGGCAACTTGTGCCCTCGCGAGGAGAACCACCTTTGATTTGTCAGGGAACTTTTCAGAATATTGACCTAGCAATTCTTCGGCTCTTCCGGCCTTGTTTTCCCTCACAAAGACTGCGGCTTGAAGCAATATTGGTATGACACTATCCGGAAACATGTCTGGCAGCACAGCAACAAGTTCTCGAGCCTGCAAATACCATCAATACCAATATGAAAATCTTATTTACACACACCTAAATTCACGAACACCCCTAAACTTGCAAACCCTAGGTTTCATGTCAAAATTTTTTTATTTTATTTTATGAAGAATTATGTATTGTTCCAAAGGAAGGGATTCCCGAGAAGAAAGACGATCAACTCTGGCTTAAAACCCCTAAAACTTGGGAGTTCAATATATGCCACCAGAACAAAGCCGTCAAGAAATCGATCCTTAGATCTCTCAGTCTTGCAGCCGAAAGAAGAGGCAATAAGCACAGATTGCATGGTGATAGATATACACATAAATGAAATACGTTTATCAGTTTCCCCAGGTCTACGTAAATCCTATTGGACAGCAGATCAAGGATATTTACCCATTACGAGGATCTCAGCTCTCCCTCGCGAGGTGAGATTGCATCCCTCCATTTGGTAGGAACGGCTTTCTTTCTCACGGAGGTAGGCTCCAGTTTCCCCAGGTTTCTTGTCAATTACAAACAGAAAATACAAGAACCCAAATTATAAGAGGATATCGGAGTTATTTTTTTATTTGTTTTCTTGGTTTTGCCCTTCACCTTGTGAACACAAAACAAAAAAAAAAATCCTAAAAGAAAACTGGCCCTATTATAAGACAACGCCCTGGAAATCTTCGAGTTTAACAGCGGAAGATCATAAAGGAGGTGAGGGAGAGAAATTTAAGACCTGATCCATCTTATTTGAATGAAGTAGCAGAAGCACTCGATTGGTGTATATTGCTTCTCTCTGCTTCGACGAAAGCTTCAAGTCCAGTCCACGAGCAAGCTGGAAACTCTGGGTCCCGCTGCCTTTCTCTATCAATCGATCAAGTTTCCTGAGGCTATCCGAGACATCTTTTGGACCCTTCAATGATACAAGATTGTTGGTTGCTACCGCTAGTGACGATTCATCTGCCAGATTTCTCTTTATGATATCCGTGAAAGCTTCAATGGCTTCTTGTGTGTGCCCCAGGAGCTGATGAAAAAAGCCAACTTAGATAAAATGAAAAATGAAAGTTGTCGAAAGAAGAGAGATAGTGTGTCCATATTATACCTGCTGAATATGTGCCAACTGCACAGTTATTGGAGCCAATTCAGTCTCTATGTCATCATCAGCCAAATTCTCTTCCATAAGAGCCTCTTGACCAATTCTGTCACAGAGAGAAAATAGTTACGTCTCCTTCAAATATCCAAAGGAGATTTGTGCTGTTTAAGAAGGAACATAAAATAGTAGGAATTTCTAAAGAGAAATTTTGCAGAAACGGACCCAACAACAGTGGTTCTAAAACATGTTAATGCCAATTCAAGGCTCTGGCCCTAATCCTAAAGTGGAGAGTATACGGTTTAAACCATCACCCAAAGAGCATGTGGGCATTACGGTTGCAGCAACATTGCAAGGTCTAGACATGCCAATTGAGCCACCAAAGTCCTCTCAAGCCATGTGAAGGGAAACCCACCAAGCTTGACAATACCGATTAAAAATATTCATTCTGTGAAATGTAAGAGAGAATGACAGGATTGCACATTGTTCACCGCATTACTTCTCGGAGAAAAAATAATGGGATGGCTCTGCATTACACAAGAAGGACAAGGCAAAATTTCCGAATTCAGCTGTACAGTGTTGCCCAAGTCCATAAGAGATGCAGACTCGCCTAACATCCACATACCAACAACATGCAGCAGACAGTGTGCATTGGATATATGAATAGAATGAAGATGATATTCTTATTGTATAGACTTTATCCTTCAATTCCACATACACGAAAAAGTGTTAACCTTCTAAAAAAACAAATGCTTCAACCACATTAGGGTGGCATACCAACTCTGCACTATCTGAGCACTTAATGGGTTCTACATGAATCCTACATTAGCAAAACAAGTTTTCAAGTCAAAGCAAGCGGCAATGATTCCTTAATCTATTGTCTCAAAATCCATCTGTCAGGTTGTAAGATGTGTATATATTCTCGGCATTCTTACTAAAGATATAGTTTGTAAAGGAATTGTCGTTGACACTTGACAGCACCTAATAGAATGAGAGGCAGGGTTTGGAAGACATACTTTACTGTGAACACAGCACATACGAGTCGTGGACCCAAACAGAAACGAGCATGTCCAACAAGCTGACCAGAAGGGACACATTTTCTTTCCACAACAAGTGATTTCCAAGCAATAATGTTTTGAAAACCCAGGTACTATATCTCCTAGCTCATATGCTTTAGTTTCTAATATAGTTTCATCAAAACATCAAACCAGCACTCTTTGCTGAATAGGAATGAAGAAGGGCCAACGAAAAAGAAATACTGAAGCAGGTCAATAACAGATAGAGATGGAAGCAAGAGCAGTGGAAGTAAAGAGATAATCCCACTGGTAGTGCCTGAACTAGCATTAACTAGTTAGAAAGTGGATTGCATGTTCTAGTCAATTCTCAAGCAAAAGATTGTGGATCACCTTCGAGCTGACAGTAGCAGTTGCTCTGCATCTGAATGCTTGTTCCTTTCAATCAATGAACAAGCAGTGTTGTATGCCAACTCAAAGCTACTTGTTGCTTTCACTCTGAGTGCCTCCATCACTCCTTGCACTTCAGAAGCCCTGCCAGCAGAGACTAAACCAGCAACAAGATTTATCTCCAAGGACTCTATCTTGGACTTCTGAAGCTTTTGATAAATGTCCAAAGAAGCGTCCATTTTTCCCATACGAAAAAGAATCTGAGATTGCAGTAACATGATTGCAGAGTTTCCCTCTTGGCCTTTCAAAGCTTCTAAAGCTTCATTTAACTTATTTTGTCTGTACAAGCAGTATGCCTGACGGGGAATGAAAAAGATAACAAAGAAATAGATCAACAAGAGCTAACTAAAGCCTGTTACAGAAGCAACACACACAGCAAAAAATAAAACCTACAACACAGTAAGAATTTGGGGAGAAATTCCTCAAAGATATGTACGTACTTATAATTAGATGCTTTGGTGTTACAGAAACATAACAAACAATATCCATTCAAGGAGAGAGCTTCTCTCTCAATTGCAGTTTTTGTCGGTTGCTCTAGTTCTGGTTCTCGTTTTGGCTCGATTGTCATGGAGATTTCTTCAGGGGCCATCTACGAGGCCGAATGCCAAGTTTAGGAATGTTCTTCGTTGAAATATGCGGATGTTGGTGGTGCTAGGGTTTCACCAGGTTCTGGTGAAAGGAATGTTTGTCATATTGATCTCATTGAAACTCTTGAGAAGGCAACAGTCCCGAATTATGATCACTTGTTGATTAATGATACAGATGGGCCTGCTGCTGGACAAATTAAGGACTTGAAGGCAGAAATTCTTTTGCTGAAGAAAAATTTGGAGGAAAAGGCCCTTGCGATACATCCTGAACAGGGTACGGCTTCTTCCCCTTCTTGGAAAGATAAAGTTGTTTCAGATACATCTCTCACTCATATGTCTCCGTGCGTGTTGAATGATAAACTGTTTGTTAACCCTCCTTTGGAAGTTGAAAATTCTGGGGTTTCTAAATCAAACGATTGTGTTGTAGGCTATTTTGCTGATAAGAAATTACCTTTTATGGATTTTAAGAGTATCGCCGGAAAGATTTGGGGTAAGTTTGGATTGCCTGAGGTTCTGTCAAACGATAAAGGATTTTTCATTTTTCAATTTGATCAGGCTGGGGCTTATAGGCAGCTAGTTAGCAGGCCCATGGCATTTTGGGGGCAGGTTGCTTGTTCCCAAACAATGGCATCCCCATATGAATCTTGAAAAGGAGCCCGTGAAGAAGGTCCTTATTTGGGCACATTTCCTTTGGAGTTATGGACAGAGCAGGGCCTGAGTTATGTGGCCAGTGCTGTAGGAAAACCTCTTTATGCTGACCAATTAACTGAGTCTTGAAAAAAAAAAATAGCTGTGCCAAAATACATGTGGAGGTGGATGTGGATTATGTTCTTCCCGAAGCTTTGAGCTATCTCGCTCAAATGGATCTAAGTTTACTTCAAAGTTTGGTATCCTTGGCGTCCTCTGAAGACTGAAATGTATAGGACCTGTCACGTGGTTAAGGAGGTGGTCCAGAATCAAGTCTGGCAAGTGAAGAGTAGGAATGCTGTTGTGCAGGAGCCATCGCCTTCATCTGCAGCTGTTTCTGCTGGTATGATGTCGTCCTCTTTCAGTTGCTGATGGTCTGGAGCCTCAAGTGCCTTTGGGTGGTAACAGTAGTATAAAGTTGAAGGGTAAGAATACCAAGAGTGAGGATTTGGGGTTTATTGATCAAATGAGAAGTCCAATGGTTGCTAGTGCATCTCATGACGTTATGGTTGGTCTGCCTTCTCCTGTAGATTCTAATAAGTTTTCTGTACTAAGGGTTGGGGATGATGTGGAGGAGGCAACTAACATTATTTTGCCTTCTGAGGATGAATTGACGGCTGCCATGGTCCATAATGCTTCCCCTGAGGTTCCAAAGAAGAAGGGCAGGAAAAGAGGCAAGGCAAATGTTTAAACTAACCTACTTCTTGCACTTGTATAACCTTTGCCAACATACATTTGCCTAACAGGTGCCAACATCATGAAAAAAACCCAGCTCAAATACATCCAATTACCATACATTTTCACAAACTATTGTCTCAGTAAACAATGAACCAGCATGTTTGTAACGTGTGCATAAAGACCCTCATAAATCAAGAAAAAGTTGGTATAATCGCATAACAGTCTAGGTACCAATAGCTTCAAACTCGAATTGAGAGATAACTGTGTTCGTTTTGAGCTAACTGTGTTCGCTTTGAGCACACCAGTTCCTCTGTACCAAATCCCCTGGTTCCCGTGTACCAAAGTGTTTTGAGCCGTTACATCATGTTAAATTTTAGAATATAAAAACTGGCATGTAATCTAATGATTGAAAATGAACGGTAACCGGTACAGAAAAATTGATCCCCATTTTGAGTCTCTAGATTCAGCTCCTCTCTATGCGACTATGCGCATCGTTCCCACTAAGTTTTCTCTACAATTACTCTTCTCATTTCTCTATCTATCTATCTCCTCTCATTACCTCAAAAACCAAACCAAACCAAACAAAGTAAACTTCCTACTTGAGAAACAACACACTAGCATAGTCGAAATTGAAAAAGTAGGTACAACTGAGAGACGATCACCTTGAAGAAACTGAGATCAATTTGGATCCTTCTAGAAGCCTCCATGGTCGCAAGAGCCTCATCGATGCTATCGTTCTTAATTAACGCCACGATCTTACACCGAATGGCGTCCTCGTCATTCGGGGCAATTGAGAGCACTGTTAAACACATATTCATCAGAATTCAAAAGACGCGCTAGGGTTTGTATGTTCGTAATCTTATGCAATCGAGATAAATATGTGTGTTTTAGATAATGACCTTGATCTGCGACTTTGACGGCTTGCTCGTGTTCCGACCTCTGGATGTGGCGATTGAGAGCTGTGAAGAGGTCTTCGACGGCGACTGCGGGCTGTGACGCCGTCGCCGGCGAGGGTGAGGGTTTTGGCTTCTCTTTCGCCTTGGGAGCCATGGCTGCGGCGTTCTGTACGTTTCGGTCTGTTTTTTAGATAATTTTCTTTCATTCTGTTTTATTCGAAAAATTACATATTAAACCCCATAGTTTGACTCATTTCCTAAATCAAAACCTGATATTTCAATGTGAACAACTAAAAACCACATAGTTCCACACATTTCACAATTCGAACCCTCCGTTCACCTCCGTTGGCCAACTTAACATATCCCCTTTTCTACAACTCCCCACCCCCCTTTCTCTTTCTTTCTCGCTTGCTTTTCCTCCCACTAGTACTTTCTCTCTCTGAATGTAACCTTAGAAAGGACATTTAAGAAGAAGAAAAAAAAATAGAGATATGAAGTCTATTTTAGAGGAATAAAGAGATAAAACCACTTGAATAAACCCAACCTAAAATTTGATTGAAAAAACCCATCTACGATTTGGAAAAGGTAGTAAAATGGATCTCTTGAAAAGAGATAGACCATCGTGAGACTATAATATATTGAGCATAAGAAGTTTAGGGAGTGGGCCCAACATGGTGGCATAGCGTCAAAGTAAACTGTCATGTGATAGTGGTTTTGGTTATTTTCTAAAGAGAAAGTACGTCGTAAATGGGTGGGTCCAAAGGTTATGGGTAAGTGAGGAAAATTAGTATTGTCGATGGCACACAAGAGAGTTCAGGGAGAGGGTTTCTGGCTATGGTGGTGGAGAATTTAGGGCACGACAATGGTAGTGGTAGTGCTCGGGTGTGGTGATGAAGGTGGTAATAGAAGTGGGCGTGTATGTGGAGAGTGAAATAAGGCAAGAAAATAAGGCATGTGGAGTGAGAGATGGGTGGGTGTGTAAGGGGATCGGTAATCGACAATGAGATTGCCCGAGTGGCTGTTGAAAAGAAAGGGCTGATAAGGGAAGTTTGATTCCCAATTTTTCTTTAAATTCAATTTTTTTGGTAAATACTTCATAATTTTATCCTAAATTAACTCCAAGTATGAATGATATGGGAGAGTATATTTAGGTGTCAAATAAGAATAACTAATATCACGAGTGTGGTGAACTGGGAAGGAGGAGAGAGGGGTTAGGTGATGAATAATGATGGTTTTATGCTGGTGAAAAAGGACAGAGAGAGAGAGGGAGTGAAGGTGGGATGGGGTAATTTTGTTAAATAGGCTAACGCCTAGCAAGGGTGAACAAAGGGTTCCAATTGTAGCACGTCTGGAACTGTACGGTTTTAGTTGTTCAAAATGAAATCTCAGGGTTTAATTTCAGAAAGGGGTCAAACTCTGGGATTTATTATGTAATTTTCTCTTCTTATTTTTTTGGGGTTACATTCTCTCTTTTACTTGGTGCTTGGCACGGATGAGGGAAGGAGCTTGGGTGCGAGGAACCTATGGTTGGCACGTGAGAAGAAGGATGCGTGGATGTCTGATGGTGTAGCCAGAGGTGATAAACGAGCCGAGCGGCCAAGCGGGTAGTTGATTAATCTTGTGAAAATTTAATGAGCTCAAAAAATGTGCTTAAGCTCAGTTTGTTTATGAGACCAGTCAATCTCGAACGACTTTCAATTAATAACTTGTTTCGAACTTGATTTAAAACCTTAACGAGTTTCAAAAAGTTGTTCAAACTTGGGTGGGAGACTGTTTGGCACCTTTGGATGTATTTTCTGTTCTGGTTTTCTTATTTTAGTTCAAACAATGAAACAACTCAGTTTTCAAAACATTGCAAAAATATTCTTTTGGGTTTCTGAAAATGTTTTAAGGGTCCGGGTTTTGTTATGTGATTTGTGTCTTGGGCCATAACATGCTGCTATGAGTTCTATTCGAGATCTTCTTTTATCTGATTCATTTGACTCAAATTGTTACGTAGTTTATTTGATTTGTAGAGTATGTTATTTATATAGAGAAAAATGTCTCACGTTTGCGTGTATAAACGATGTTTAGTCCAAAATAAAAATAAGCCCAAATTAGTCATTTTCCGAAAAAGAATCATTTATAATACAAATGCGCTAAAAAATGAAATAAAAGTTACTCCATGTGGTATCAATGACATATCGCCTGAGCAATATTTATACAAAAAAAAAAAATGACCACCCGACATTGTTGCCACCATTAAAAATTGACGTCAAAAACTTAAATGAAAAAGACCAGAAGTCCACTAAAGACCCAAAAAAAAAAAAAACCGGATTAGGGGATGGTGTTGTGCACAGCCAGACCGTCCATCTCGGCAATCAATAATTCGGATTGCTTGGTATTGTGCGTCATCTCAACTATCTCGGCGATCCTAACAATTTATTACCGAGACGAACGGTCCGAATGTGAACAGCACGATGTGCACAACACCATCCCAATCCTCAAAAAACATATGCATTGGAACAGATTTCTAAGAATGAAAACTTCCCCACTGAAGAACACCCCAACAGTATACAGCCTCCAGCCAAAACACAGGGATAGCAAGCTCGTAGCTGTTATAGCTGGTTTCTTTTATTTCCGAAGGACCAAAACATGACAACAGGACAAAGGCCCTCCTATTTCATCCTTTCATGGGCCAATTGCCCCACCACTTTTGTGATGTAAGTAAGCTCTATGGTTTGTGGAACACAAGAAAAAACAAAGTCAGACCCCATAAACTGTCCGAAGAACAAATCTAAGATTTACAGACATTTTTTTTGGTATGTAACAGATTTACAGACATGTGCATATGGTTTCTTCCTACTTAGCTGCAAACGCCTCTTCATTTGGACGACGATGGCAGACCCGACAGTGCTTCACCTGCACATGAAGAGGCAACACAATTTCAGTTAATCGCCACATAAGAGATGATGTCAATTGAGTAGTTACATGCAAATTACACATCAGTGCAGATCAGTTTCTATAGTAATTCCATGCAAATTCCAGATTATATGGTAAATCAGACAGACTAGCTACGTCGTGATCATACTTCTAATTCTATCTATCCGGGTTCTCTCTAATGATGCAAGAAGTAAGCAATCCTCAAATGTCTCAGAAACACAACGAGCTGATATCAGAGACCTCATGGAAACATCGTCAGGAAAACGGCTCAAGAATGATGCGGTGCAGTCTACAGATAAGTGGTTACTTCAAGGATTATTCAATATGCTGTTTTCCGATAACGACTTATACTATCCAAAAGCCCAGGAACATCTCCCCTTCCTCACCCCATAGAGGGACTATTCAATCCATGAATCAAACAAGGGTTCCAGTCATCATTTTCAATCAAACACAAAAGCATCAGACATTTGTGATTTTGACATGATGTCTTCAGGGCTAAATATCCTCTTTAGTCACCTTACCAAAGGGACAAGGAAAAGAAAAAAGAGGTAATAACTGCCAAATTAAATGCACAATTTTACGGAACAAGGATGTATTTTTTACCATGCATTCTCTTGACGAATTGTTCAAACTCCGTAAAATTCTGTTCCTCCATGAGAACTGAGCTGAGCCTCAAGTATGTAAAAGCAGATATACGTCTCCCCTCTGGATCGTTTAAGGGCTTTGCATTCTCCAATATCTTGTCATAACTTTCTCTATTGTAGCAAGGAAGAGCATTCTCACTTGCAACTGGTATGGTTACATCCCATGCAGCATTAAACACCTGAAGTATAACAAGATCATTCCAAAGTGAACATTTGAAGCTTTATTACGTGTAAAACGACCATCAGCCACACTCGAGACAAGGGCCAGAAAAGGGGGATACTGCTACATTAATTTGAAATTGATCGATATCCCAAACAAAGCCAATGTGGTTGTCACTAAACCGAATCTGAACCCAAAACCTAGCACATTAATTTCGAAGTACCGAAAGGAACTGGAATGATAAAACAACAAGAATAAGTACGAAGAAGAAAAGATGAAATTAAAACAGCAACAATAACAGGAAAGGACTGTAAAGAATGGGAGGGTGAAGTGATCCCCAACAAGCTTGTAAAAATTGACTTTGAACAGAAAAGCTTGATTCTGCTGCAAGTTCGGAAACAGAATGTGTTCTTGGGAAAGAAAGGACTCCTCCCCAGCGACAAAATTATGCATAAAGGTGAGATGAAGCAAATACAAGTACCTGCCAAACTAATGCTTCAGGGTCTGCCAATGCTTCTGGAAAGTTCTCATGCTGGTCCATAGTGCGCAATTCAACACAGGTGAAGTTTAGAGCAGCTCCATGCTTCTTTAACATTGTTGCAATTCGAGTGTAGCCATCATGATTAGATGTATTGTAAAACCCAGCAGTCAACTCAGCAGCATGGCTTGCGGTATTGTACCACCAATGAACACCCGAAAGCTGCTCAAGAATCAAAAACACATGTCAGATAACTTCTTGAGAGAGAAAAAGAAATAGTATCTTGTTACTTCAAGAAATCATCTTCCTTATGAAGAGCAGTGCATTTCGGAACAGCTGACTTGCCTTCGCAGCAATGCAAGTGCCTTCAAAAGCCAAATTTGCCTGATCGAGGACCCGATCACCATGATCAACCAGAACTTGGGAGTACCAATTGAGGAAGAATCTGCCATAATCGCTATCATATTCACCTCCGTCGCGAAAGAACTCGGTTTCATGTGGTCGGGAATTAAAAGAACCTGCATTATCTGGTCCACTTCCCCATAATGAATGTCCTCCCACTTCTGCTGCCGTCTTCAGACTCTTTAACAAGTACTGGTCATAGCACTGCCAGAAGTAATTTATTAGATGCATATGAAAATTAGTGTGGATAGACATGACAAAACAGGTGATGATGGGAGAAACTCTTGTCCACCTAACATATTAAAAGATTATTGAGCAACATTAAAAAACAAGTGATGAACAGGGATGGAACTAGAATTCTACCCTAATAATGGAGAAATGTATAGTAAAAAAATAAAAAGATGCATTACAATATTAATAGTCATTGGCTCCAAAAAAATTAAAAAAACATAACAAAACTATAGTAAATGATGTTTGTTATTTGCACATGGAGTATGAAAAAAGACTAACTTTAATTTTGGGTATCAATAATATCACTCCCCAAATCCCTATATAGATTTCCAAAATTGATAACTGCACTCCCTTTCGGAATTGACATTATAATTAAATTCCCTTAATTTTTTAGGTTAACTTGTTTTAGGATTAGAACGTGGAGTTTTTTTTTTTTTAATCACACATTATCATTTATATTATTTCACTTCGGCCCATTGAATTTAGTTTTAGAATACTTTTTTGGGTCTCAATTCTTGAAAAATAATATAGAAGATTTATAACTAGTATATAATAAAAAATAAGAAAAAAAACCTAGCGATGGTGAGACTATATAAGTTGGGGATAAATTTTTTTTTCACATGTAATAATTGCATTTTCTAAAATTCTTGTCGTGATGGCCGCCACCATTAGACCCCCTAGTTCCATCCTTGGACCGATGAGTCCCCATTCTGAATGAGAAATTCCCTCACGATGGAAGGTATTAAAGTTACCTGGAATTCACCAATGCCAGGATATTTCCACCCATGTTTTTCAGGATAAGAGGGATATCGTAGCTCCCCACATGGACCTAGTCCAATTTCAATCTCAGAGATGATTCCACCTTCAAAGAACTCATCAAATTCTACTCGGAAGCTTCTCATGAACTCGAAGTACACCTGCATCAATTATAGAAAGATGATGCACCCGAAGATATTTATCTAAAATAAATCACCAAAGAAATTCAAATACTTTTAAGCTCATGACCCTAAACTGCAATAGTTTTGAAACCTAGATAATAGAACTTTTAAAGCCCAGTCATAATGTGAGGCGTAGGTATAAAAGATGCAGTTCAAGAGAAATGATAAAGAATCAGCCTCTGACTGTAGCACCAGAGAGGATGTAGAGATTGCCAGAAGGTTGGTCACAATATATGTCACAATAATCTACAATATTCATGGAGAAAGTGTTCAAACTTTACTGTGTTCATGGAAACTGCAAAATTTCTCTACAGCCGAATGAAACGGAAGAATGCACTACCTCAAGGGCAGTACGGCCTCTTAAGACCCTCTCCTTATCAACTCCCCAAGTGAGACATTCAGGATTGTGTGTTCCATCACGGTCTTTGAAAAACATGTCAGGATTTCTTTGACCAATTTCTGCAACCCACTGGGGAAGTGGAATATGAACATCATCACCAACATTGCCTCCACATTCATGAAATGACATAACAACCTGCGGTATTTATTTTTTCTTAAATGAGATAATACGTAATTCAAGTAAGAGCTCGGAAATGGAGCAAAATCAACTACACTACCAATGATGCAAGCTATTGTACGCAGTACTACTGAGATAGATTTCTATCCATCACTTCGAAAAATGCCTTGCTCGTCACAATGATTCCTGCATATTCTTGCAGAACTCAAGCCAAAAAATAAAAAAAGAGAGGAACAAATTGGGCACGAGATAGGCTATTAATGTCATTTAACAGTTATGCATATGATGGGGGTGCAAACGTTGCTAACTAACTTCAACTAACAATATTGACTTTCGCCGAGCGAAAAAAAAAAAGAAGCCAATTATATGAATTGTGCTTTTCTACTTCATAGGAATTCTGCAAACATGAAAACCTTGTGATGCACTCCTCCACTGGAACATCTCATTCATCCCACTCTAATTTTATCCCTCTTGACATCCGTAAAATTATTGACCAAACATATAAAAAGTGGTCAATTTTTGGTATATATAGCCCCCAAGATCTACTCTCCCTTCATCCATATTTGTCTGTATCCTAATTAACCTACACCCTTTCAATTAAAAAGTATATCTCCGCAATTCTAATTGAAGGGTAAGCTTGGAACAAGGGATATTTTATGGACACCTGAACTTATTTGAAGATAAATTTTACTAGATACATTAGTTCTATAAAATGCAACTTGATAGGATTCATTTCATTCTCCCAAAATCCAATTCTCTCGACGATAAATGCAAGTTAAAAGTGATCACCTTACTCAGTAGGTATCCATCCTCAATTGCACAACCAATCAATCTAAACCAAAGCCAAACAGCCCATAATAGTTAAGAAAGACAGCAATCTGTGTGCCGAAGATCAAACAAAACAGAAAAGAATGCCACAGGTAGCAAAACAGGTGCAATACTGCTCACCTGTAGCTTGAGATCAAGGTCATGCACAATCTGAAAGAGGCTCTTGTAGCCGCTCCAATTGTACTGTTGTGGAGCATGTCTCTCTACGATCCCCCACCAGCAGTCAACCATAACGCCATCGACATTAGCTGACTTCAATATCTGTAGCTCCTTAAGCAGATTGTCAGGATCAACCAGCTCACAGTCCATACTGATAACACTCAACTGCCCCCACAAAATGTAAATGCTAGACATGAGTACCAAATTTACCAAATTACGTAATCAAGATAGATAATGAGGCAAGAACCAACAACTGACAAATAAGTTGAGACAATATCTGAGGACGAGTTAAAGTAACATAAATGAAGTTCTGGTGAGTGAATGCACAGGCAGCCTCAAGAAACAAGACAACAGAAGGGGGGAAGAAAATGGATAACTTACGATGAAAGAATAACTCCAAAAGAAGATGCTCCAGAACAAGAGTAAATTGTGTAACTCACCGGTAGCATAACATATACAGGAACATAAGCTGTGCCAGAAAGATCACTCTCTTGCAGCTTTGGGGACTTATCTTCAACCTAGAAAACCGGAGGAAAAACTCCAGTTAGATCATCGTAACAAGCGAAACATTGAAGATCTTATTTGGACATAAGGATTACAAGAGGTCGCGGAATTCTCCAATATTAAATACCATGCACATTCACCCATAACAAAAATCACAAAAGCAGCTTCGATTTTAGAGCAATTGGAAACATTTCCTCCATAACTTCAGAAATTCGTCTCCCCTAACCTCAACAGCTAACCCATATCATCATCTGACAGAAAACACCATTCCAACTAGACAGAGAACAATTACGATTCAGTGGTATCTGATAACGTCAGGTTAAACAAAAGTTGGAGTATGAACAAACAAACACATAATTAGTTACCCTATTCAGCATGGGTAGGGAGACTGACACAATGGCACAAGGACACGGATACAGAACACGACAATCCTCAACAAATGGGGACACATGGCAGGGGAGATGACAAATTTTTTTAAATAACGTTTTCAGTTATGCAAACTACGTTGCAACTACTAAATATATTGACTGCATTAGCGACCGATGGCATGTGCACATCTCACATAGACTTATATTTTGTATATTACATATAAGATCCAATACTTTTGAAATTAAAAGCGCATATCCCGGCATAAAAAATAGTACTCCCCCGGTCCTATAAAGTTGGTCATCTACGAAATTCATGTAATTTTCAAACTTAAAAATAATGTATTCTCATCGAGATCTTTCAAACAAGAATCATATTACACAAAAAAATTATTTCGGTAAGTACATTATTTTTAAGCTTAAAAATTACACGTAATTTCGTACGGGACTAACTTTACAGGACGGAAGGAGTATTAAATTTTAATAGACACGTAACATGGCATCGCTCATACGTGCCCCCAACCGGACACGGATGTAGCAATCTCCGAGTCAGTGCTTCAAATATTACTCCTTTCACTAATTTTACGCTCCATTATAAAACTTGTTTTAGAATTTGATCATGCGATCATGCCCATGAATCCTTAGCAAGGCTCCGTCACAAGATCTGTTTTAACAATATACACCGCCATACGCAAAGCTATAATTAATGACAACAATGAGGACGCAAACCCTATTATGACGAGGAATTCCACAAGACCAACAGTAAGGAATACCACGTGACTTTCCAACGCATCGAGTTTCTCATGCTTCGTGAGTGTAGTCAACCTCTAGACGTACACAGTGAAAACTAGTGCGAGCCGTAAATGCACTTAACTACGCAGTTGGAGAACCTCATAAAATCCATGTGTCTTGCGTTCTTGCTGCGTTTATTGTTTCTTTTCTCGATTGTTCTTCGTTTGCTTTGTTGATTTGGACGATTTCTCAACAAATAATCAATTAAACGTACTACATTAAGTAAGAAATGGAGGAAAATGCATTTGAGACGAAGGAGATTGCGTTGTAACCATGGCCGAGGCACGAGTTCGGCTCCGAGCGCTCGAATTGACGACGAAAGTACTCCTGAAGTGGCCGTAACTGACACTTCGCAGAGGCAGAGCCGAAAGAGTCGGTCTCGCCACCACCATCTGCGACCGAGACCAGGACGGCATTGCTGCGGAAGACGGACGATTGAGAGGCGTCGCGCAACGAAGCAGTTGGATTGCCGGAATCGCCATCTGAAACTCTCTCTTACGGGTAGAGTAACTGCCGTTGCTTGTGTGTATATGTGGAGAGAGAGAGTGGGAGACGAGTAGAGTAACTGCCGTTGTGTGTATATATATGTGGAGAGAGAGAGAGAGAGAGAGAGAGAGAGAGAGAGAGAGAGACGAGTAGAGTTAACTGCCGTTGCGTGTATGTATATGTGGAGAGAGAGAGAGAGAATTGGCGGGATAATATCAAGTCCGTGGTGGCGGTTACGCTTGAGGAATCCAAGTGGTTAATTCTGTTTTGAAGGATCCAAGATTGGTTACATTGTTTATTTTTCTTATTTTCCATTTAAGTGATGCTATCTTTTTTATTTTTTATTTTTTTATCAGTATATTTAAGTGATGCTATCACTCGTGAGAATAATGTCCAAATGGGTAGTGTAATTGATTTTTCCTTTTATTTTTCATATCTTTTTGTATTATTTTTCAGTAGGTACTCCCTCTGTCCGAAAAATTTGGTCCACTTTTAATTTTTTTTTAGATATCCCATAATTCTTGTCCATTTAACTAGTCGAAGAGATTAAATTCAACATTTGTCTCGTGCATCCTTCATTCCTGTATTCAAACTCAAAAACAAAAGCATGTTCTTTTGGTCACTTTGTGCTGGATGTTATGGAATGGGAGGAACAAAACGTACTTTGATAAAAAATTCTGGACTAGCAAACTACAGTTGAAAAAACAATCGCCCTATGCAAGGAGTTCAAGGCAGCCATAGAAACAGTACATTCCCTCCCCAGACCCTCCACCCCACCCCACCCCTTGTCCTGGCTTTCCCCTCCACCTAATGTTATTAAACTTAATGTTGACGGTGTAGTTAACAAGAAGAATGGCATTTTCTGGTGTGGGTATTATAACAAAGAACCATTTTGGTGAAATTTTGGGGTCTATTTCGATTCTTTTTGCTGGTTTCTTATCGCCACGTTCTTGTGAGGCTTTGGGATTTCGTGAAGCCCTTGTCACTGCGGCTATTAGAGGATTTTCTGAAATTATTGTTGAAGGTGACTCGTTGCAGATAGTTCAGGCTTTGATTCAAGATAAAAAGTCTCTCTCTGATTGTTACTCTATTCTTACTGATTGTGTAGAGCTTTTTTCTTTATTTTCATCTTATTCCTTTATTCATGTTAAGCGTTCTTGTAATTAGGTAGCTCATTCATTGGCTAAGTGTTACCTATTAGGTGCTAGACTAGAGTGTTGGGGGGTCTTGTCTCCCAACATATCGCTAGTCTTGCCCATGATAATATTTCTCGGACTGCTCTTTGTCTTAATAAAATCATCATTTCTTCCGTGAAAAAAAAGAGAGGCTTTAACTTAAACTTAAATTTAAAACGAAAATTTTGTTCTTATTTGAATTTTTTTCACATTTGTTAGTTTTGCACCAAATTTTTGTGAGTTATTGATTCGTATCGACAAGATGAATGAGAAAAGTAAAAAAATTTCACTTTTACTCAAGTATTTTGAGAGATAACCACTTTTTAGTATTTGAGTCGCTAACTAGCAAGTGCCGTAGGTACGGGCAATTTCAATCGGGATGTGTAGTGCCATAGGCATGGACAAGCACCAACAGAGTTATAGATATCGTTTCGTACCGGCCGGTACGTACCGTTTTAGAGAAAAAACCGGTATAAGATAGGTGCGATTCCTTTCCGGAGAACTTTCCGGCCAATACCGGTGGTACCGGGCGGTAACGGAAAGTTCCGGCCGGTTCGGTGATTCCCGGCGGTATGGATCGACCAGTGGGGAAAAAAAAAAAAAGAAGTAGAAAGAAGAAGAAGAAGAAGAAGATCGGAGCTATAAAAAAGAAGATTTCTGGTTGTACGCGATCTGCTGTTCACGCCTCTTCAATTTGTGAACGGAGCTAAAATAACCTCTTTTCTTGAGGAGATAACTATGGCCAGTGAACCAGATCGGAAAAAACGCAAAAAGAGCTACAGTGGAAGAGTTTTCAGACTTCCTTTTCTTCTCTGTTGATTTTGGAAATATGAGTCGAGAGACACAGTTACTTTTTGATGCACGCATTAGCTTTTTTGAGATACTATTATTGTGTAGTGTGCACCCACCATTATCCCCTACTTCTAGTCCTTTTTCTTTTCTTTTTTTTGTCTTAATATATGTATTTTATGATGAATAAAATGGTATGAGAAATTTTTTTGAGTTATAATTATATATAATTATTATATATATTGTAATTGCGGTAAATTCGAAACGGTATCTGGTACTTGACCGGTACCGGTACGTACCATACTAATAAAAAATCGGTATCCTGTCCGAAACGGTATTCAGAACTTTGAGCACCAGTACTTTTATAATTCATCTCACGCTGAGACAAGCGATCAATTTTAAATATTACAACGTAAAACTAAACAAAAAATTACAAAAAACAAAAATATTGAACCTGAAGTCCAAACGTGTGTAGAACCTGGAGTCCAACCGTATCCTGGCTTCTAGGGACAATGATTCTCAGGATGGAGGTTATTATATGGCTCGCTCAACAATTCAAATGTTGAGGCATACCAGGACTATGCGAATTCTGGTTTTTCGGATAATATTGCTAAGGAAGGAGGTCGCCGGTATGGCTAGTCCCAGTAAACGCAGGGCTCATAGGAGAAAATCATGGCTCAAAGATTTTGACAATGCACAAAGTGTTCGAGCCTTTAAAAAATGTGAGAGGCATAAGCGCAAACGAGCAAATACCATTGAAAATAGTTGCAATGATTCTCGTGTGTTTCGGACACCGCGGCATTGTGCGGTACACTAGTATCATTTTTCTGCTCGTGATTTACTAATGTTTTTTTATTTTTTTTGCAGGTGTTAGATGAACTTTATCGATGAATACATTTAGTTGCTTCTGTATTCCTTTTGCGAGTAGGCGGTTTGTTTTTTTTTTTGTCCGTTTGGTCTTTGTTTAGACCGTCTTATAAGGTCTTCTCTTCTTATTCTTCCTTCAAAAAATAAAATTATGTCGAACAAAAAATTTGGGGAAAATGGTTAGAGAATCGATATTCATACTCCATTTTTTTGACATCCACACTCTCTTTTTTATTTTTTAGCGTTAAAAGTAAGTATGTGTATTTTTTTGTTAAAAGACAAAAAAAAAGAAGTGTTAATATAAAAAAGGGTGTGAATATCGATTCTCGGATTTTGATTTTCGCATTCCATTTTTTACTGATGACACTCTACTTTATTCATAAAGTCACGTTAAAAATAGAGCGCTATCAATAAAAAGTGTAACGCGAAAATAGTTTCCTTCTCAAATGGTTATCATTACTTTTTTTTTTTGGTCTGACGTCAAAATGGTCAATTTTCAATTCCGTCGTCATCTACAGAAAATTTCCCTCGCTTTTTCCGTCCACAGAGAGAGAGGGTTTTAGCAAGTCACCCAACCACCGCTACTCCTGCGGCGAGAGAGAGAGAGAGAGAGAGAGAGAGAGAGAGAGAGAGAGAGAGAGATGTCCAACCAGAAGAGAGAGAGAAACAATCACCTCGTAGCCATCACCGGAGCCGCTGCTCTCCTCGCCGTAGCCGCTAACTTCGCGGTCAACGCCCTCAAGAATCGTCGCAAAAAGAAAGGTCCCCTTCTCTCTCTCTCTCTCTCTCTCACGCTCCCGCACACAGGCACTCCCTATTTTGCAAATATATTAAACTCGTAAATTTGTTCCCTTGTTAGTTTCATTTGGATAGACGTGAATTTCGAACGACGCGAGTTATTGATGTTCAATTCTGAAAAAAAGTATAAGAAGTTTAACTACAGGTGACGTGTGTAAGTAGATTAAAGGATAGATGAGAGGTGGAGGAGAGTATAGTATAGGGCCAGTGGGCAGGATTCGTGATGCGGGGGACCGAATCACATGTATATCATCCTATAACAACTACACAAATTCAAGGGGACCTTTCTTAATTTTTACGCACAAAACGTAAAATGTAGTGGACATATTATCATAATTGGGGGGTTTGCAGGGACCGGAGCCTTCGAATCACTCCTAGTCAACTGTCATTTCAAAACTATTAAGGTAAAGCTTCCAAAATCAATGGCAGAATCGATTCGTAAACTCCAAAATCTCAATTTCAGGTCTTCTCGTTGAATGATAGTGTCAAATCCTGTCATTTGGAATCCATATATCTCCAAACGGAGCCGTATAGACGTCTAGTTGTAACTTGTTCGACATGTTTTATGCTTTTTATAGTAATTTATACGATCGTCCTGATTTTGTTGCTTCAGATCTTCTGGGGTATGATGTTCGTGTAAATATTTCCCGGTCTGAGATCTCAAGATTAGCGGACCGTATCATTGCCAAATCGAAGGAGGTCTACAATGCGGTTGCTTCAGTTCCTCTAGACAAGGTATTATACCCCGCGTATTTAAGCTATAAGTGTTTCGGTAACACATCTAACCCGTATTATTAGATGTAAGACTTCCAGAAGTACATTAGACTATCAGTTGGGGAGATTATAATATATTTGTTTGTAATTATTTGATCATCTCATTAGAAGTATCTGTTGCTGGGAGTTAAAATCTGATTTACTGAAAGTTATCACAAAGTATGTGCCATGTATAGGGGCAGCAAAATATGGGTGGCAATTTTTTTTTATTCTTGGCAGTTTCATTAGGTAGTTAAAGGGGTAGTTTCGAAAAAAAAGTGAGCCAGCCTCAAAATTGACTTTCACACGGAAAGAATGTTCCCTTTATAATAGTAATAGATAATAGATATTGCTAATGTTTATTTAACATACTGATGGTGGGTAAATGAAATTGTTCAGGTCACATATGCAAATACTATACTACCTTTGGCAGAACTTGAAGCTCAACAATTCCCACAGGTCCAATCTTGTGTCTTCCCAAAGTTTGTATCCACTTCAGAAGATGTGCGCAAAGCAAGTGCTGAAGCGGAGAGGAGAATAGATGCTTATGTTTCAAGTTGCAGGTTCTGCACTCTTTCACATTTGTATCATCTTGCTCTTCGCTCTTTCAGTCCTTCTAATGTTCCGTGTTATCCACTTCAGACCATTTTTGTCGCTTTAGGGACTTCCAGAAGATAGAGGAGACAGTTGGGTACAGAGTACAGAAGAGTCAGCAGACTCAGCACTAGTCTAGTGAATCCTAGGTCTGTTATGAGATGAGCGACTGAGTGCACACCATTAAGTAGCTAATGTCAAAGTGACCCTAATGGTATTAGAGAAAAAATAAAGTTCTCCTTTGGTGAAATTCATAGAAGAAAGCATATTAAGTTGCATAAACAGTTACCAGGTCATTGAAGTAGTCCAATGCTGACAGTTTACTTCTTTGTCGTCATCACCCAGGAAAGGAAAAGGTTGCTAACTTCCACCTTATGCATTGCCTTTTTCTTCTATCCAAAAATATATTCAAGGCGTGGACTGGCAAAGAAAGGGAAAATATGAGTGAATATGTTGGAGGATCTGCAGAAAATATATATTAAGAACGAAGGCAATGCCATTGTTAGTTGAAGGATAGTTATCAATTTTCATGCATGTCATCGAAGGTCAATGGAACCATGCTTTGAGGTACCAATGACTGATCCGAACTTTTGTCTCCCCAATGAATTCTTGGTTATGAGTATACCGTCTGTAGGTGGTCACTGGTCAGACATAAGAATAATAACTCGAGGACAATGTTCTGCTGTTCTATATTCCTCCTGCTTGGCACCCTGCATCATCGAATGATTTCGCTGTTTCGCATTGGGTCTGTGTTTATAGATTTCTCATTTTATTATACCAGTAATGTAACGCTCCAAGCAGACCACTGGCCCAATACCTTGATTTTGATCCACAGGCCACACCACATGGCCCAAAAGCTTAAGCACAAGGTACTAGTAGTAGCCCACAAGGTTTGTTATATGCCCAAAGATCATCCATGTAGACTTCCGATGTGGGACGGGGTGTTACAATCTCCCCAACTTTATAGCCTCGCGCCCTCGCGAGGGGTTGAGCACTATAATCACCAATACAAATCAAACCAACAACCAAATCAAACCAAACTCAAAGGGCCCACACGGTCGTGTACATGGATGGCTTTGATACCACCTGTAACGCTCCAAGCAGACCACTGGCCCAATACCTTGATTTTGATCCACGAGCCACACCACATGGCCCAAAAGCTTAAGCACAAGGTACTAGAAGTAGCCCACAAGGTTTGTTATATGCCCAAGATCATCCATGTAGACTTCCGATGTGGGACGGGGTGTTACAAGTAAGAACTGTAATAATGTTTGCGGAAGCTCACTTGACGCAGGAGCAACTACAGCTAGTTGCATAGAATGGTCTAGTATCGTTGCTGTTAGAACTTTGGAGGCATCAGCCTTTAACCGAAGGGAATAAATAGGAAGAATACGGTCTTGATTATAGGGACTAAGCTTGGGTGGCTGGAGTGATGCGGGATTTAGTCTCTAAGACTCCCTGTGCATGCGGTCTGATCACACGTGGAGGTGATAGTAAGATAAACAGAGAATCTGAGAATGAGATCTGCGGGGTGTGTGCAGGTTTTGGGGGTGGATTGAGGTATGACTTGTGAGTTTTTAGGCCCGCGGGGCTACCCAAAATCTGGATTTATCATCATGTAAAATTCTGAAGGTATCCTGCCAAAAATCAATTGACACCACTAGGTGGAGTAGCCTCTAGACAATATGGACCCAGCTTGGGTGCTTTGACAAGTGATATAGGGCAGGTCTCTGATACTGCTGGCCCCGCTAGCAGTGGAGTGTTAGAGATGTGTCCTAGATTGATTCTTCTAAGCTTCCTATGCTGTCTGCACAGTGTTGATGCTACGCCACCTACTGGGAATTGGTTTTAGGTTGTAATTCTGATAGCCGCTATTAATGGCTTTTTTTGTTGTTGGTTCTCTATCCTTTTTGAGTTATTACCTGTCTTAGAACTTATTACCATTATGCTAGGAATTTAGCGTCACGACAGTTTATCGCATATAAAAAGGTTTCGAAAGAGTTGTCTTAACAGTTACATCCAATCACAAACTACATGTGTCTCCCAAAGCTTCAAGGCGGCCTGGGTTCGGACCCTTGCAGGTGGAAATGGTCCGTGTGCGCGCTCGTGTTTTTCATTAGGAAACCCCAGCCTTTTGGCTTTCTATCGATCACAGTTGTTTACAATTTAAAATCTTTTAATCTCAACAACCAGATTAGTTCCCGGATTTGATAGTTTTACACAATCATGTTTCTTATTTACCCAGCTGAAATTTTAATTTGTTCTTTTTATGCAAATGGTTCAGTAAACGTGAAGATGTTTATCGTGTCATCAAAGCTTTTGCAGCAAGGGGAGAATGGATGAGCTCTGAAGCAAAATGCTACACCCAATGTCTGGTACTGAAATTTGAAGCAATTATGCCGTATGGATATTTTTTTTTGGTAAATGACAATTGTATTAACCAAAACCCAATGTACAAAAGGACTCAGTCCTTAAACAAAGAAAGGACACCACAGCTCCTGAAAGGAGCAGCAAAAAAAAAAAACAGAGAGAAACAAGACATCAAAACATCTATCCCACCATCTGTAAGTATCAATCATGATCACTCCCCAAAACTTTAAGGGAGAACCCCCATCTCTTGCGCAGTTCCTTGTTTGTGGCAGTTGTAGGATAAGCCTTCCACAAAGACACCCTGGCCCCAATTCCAGCTGTGATTGCTTCAATCAACATTCTTGCAGACTTTACACTTCCACCAAACACTCTGGCATTCCTTTCCAGCCATATGGATTGATATGATATTTTAAGCACTATTGATGCATAGTCTCTCTGGTGCTGCGGTGCATACTCTCATATTCTTTGGGATGCCGTGGTTGAGAATCTTGAGAATGGAATTGAATTCGAATTTAAGTTCATGCCAAAAGCAACCCTTTGTTTGCTTGTGGAAACTTGTTCATTCATACTACATTTATGAAAGTACTTCTTCAACTTCCACTTACTTTTGGGATACCTGTGTTACCAGCTGTCAGCCGACTGCCGTATACTTACTTGCTCCTTGATGTTGATGATTGTCTAAAATTGAATAGGCGAACTTTCTGCTATTCTGCATCAACTGTTGTTTCAACATACTTATTTGTTTAATATTCAGTGACAGATCAGAGACTTTGAACAGAATGGACTTAGCCTTACTATAACAAAGAAAGAGGAGTTGCAGAGATTAAGGGTTCAAATAGATGAGTTAAGTAAGCGATATATCAGCAATCTGAATGATGATACTGCATCCCTTCTGTTTAGTGAGACAGAGCTAGTTGGCATTCCACCAGAGTTCCTTAAGGTTAGCATATGTAATTTTTCTCTCATTATTAAATCAGAAAAATTCTTACCTGAATGGCAGTTTTTCTGTGTGGAAACTTCTGGAGTATGAGTTCAATGATTTTGTCACTTACTGTTGTTGAGGACCTGACAGTTTGGTATGTTGGTACTAAATCATCGCATCTCTCAAAGTAGAAGTTTGAATATATATTTGCATATATTGTAAGTGGCCCTAATGAATTTGAAATGTACTCCAAAAGTCTGTAAAGTAACTTTTGATGTTGCGATGTGTTAGACTTGTCCCACATCGCTCATTTAAGCCACCCAAGCTTGGTTAATATATTCTAGAGGCTACTCCACCTATTGCCAATTGGTTTGGAGTTGGATGTTTTAACATAGTATTAAAGCTAGGGTTTTGGAGAATTTGTTCCCCTTTATTTGTGCCATAAGTGCACCGTTGTTTGTTGTGATCCAAGTGTTATGGATCGTTTGTTTACCTCTCCACGTGCGGGTGAGTATTGGAATTTGTCCCACATCAGTTAATTGTCTCCTCTAAAACTGGTATATGAGCCTGGGAGACCTTTCCACTCCTTGCCAATTGGTTTTAGGTTGGAACCCTCCAAGAAATTTAACATGGTATCAGAGTTAGGTCTTGGATTGATGCGGTCCAGAAAAGGTGGCCAAGGGTATTTCAGTAATTTAACCATTATCCGGTTAGGATTGGCCATAGATCTACTTGGGATATTGCCTAGACATGGGCTGGATTCTTAGGAGTGTCTTTTGGGTTTTAGTCAAGTCAAAATGTCTATTTAATTTCTAGTCAAAGTCTTTAGAGTTAATTAGTTGATCAAAGAGTCATTTGGTTTTTCCATGTCATTAATGTAGTCAAAGAGTCTATGTTCAATGTGTCCTTGGAAGTCTAAAGTTAGTTGAAGGTTATTTATGTTAGGAAGTTCTAGAGTCAAGTTGAAATGGTTATAAATAAGATTGTAAGCCTTATGGCAAATCATGATTGAATGAATGAAAAATTGAGTAGCTTTCAAGCTATTAGATTGTGTGATGCAATCTTTTCTTTGGTGTGATGCTAAAGAGCCCCTAGGTGTGATGCCTTGGGTTTTCTAGGTGTGATGCCTAGACCTATCCTTCTCTAACCCTCATCTCGTTCTTCTTACAAATTACTATTTGCATCCACTGTTCACAGCCCCAAAAAAACAGCCCCTTTCCCTCGTGTTCAATCATACTTAGCCCTATTCCAACTCTGTCCTGCATCAATTTGGTATCAGAGCTTACGGTTTCTCCACTATGTTCTCACAAAGTGGGAGATCCTATGCACCGCAATATACCTTGAGCCATCAGATAGAAGTTCCAGATTTTGATGGAGGAAGTGATTGTAGGGTGTTCTCCAATTGGCTTGAGTCAATTGAGGAATTTTTTGAATACCATGAGATGACGGATGATCGAAAAATAAGATTTGCGAAGATGAAACTTGTTGGCTTGGCACAGATGTGGTGGTATGGTCTTGAAGGTCGTATTAGAAGATTGGAATTGCCACCAATAAATACATGGCAAGCGATGAAAGCTAAGCTCCAAGAGAAGTATATGCCTTCACATTATCGTGTAAAGGATTGTGAGCAGCGCGGTAATTCCATACCTGTTAGCAACTTATTTGAAGAGTGTATGCAAAGACTCGACGCCATTAACACTCGTAATAGAGTCGCTGCAAGCTTGTGCTTAAACATTGCTAGACTTGACACCACTACAAAACCGCCACTACCAAAACAAGCTAGTCTGGGGCATGCGCATCAAGTGACTCCAAAACCAAAGGGTGTTGTTAAAGATACAAGCTCCACAAAGTTGATGTCAAAAGCATCTGATTATGTCCCAAATCCGGCTGGGGTGGAAGAAGATCAGATTTCTAAGCCTGAAAATGCTCCAGTTGTTGAAGTGGCTAAAGTTGCAACCCAAGAATCTCGTGTTCCTTGTGCTTTTGAGACCAACAAACCAAAACAATCAGCACCTGAGTCAAAAAATAGTATGCCACTGCATGAAATGGAGAATGCCATGGAGATGGGTGCTGGAGAAATGAAGGAAATAATTGCTGGCCCAGAAACTGATATGCCTTTACAGATGTGTAAGTTGCTGCCAGAATCCTCTAGTACAGTGCCAAAAGAGTTTCCCGTTAAGCTTCAATTGGTTAATCAGGTGAATTCACGCAACCAAGGGAAGTCGAAAGGTGCACCAGCCGTTGATGTAATTAAAAAAGAGTTCAATGTCAAATTACACGAAAGTAATGTCACCACAAGAGAGGTGGGGCCAACCATTGACTTTGTCATTCCTGACAAGTTCAAGGATCCACATGTGGAGTCAAAAGCGTCATTGTCTTCCTTTTTGTTTGAAACGAAAAAGGGTTGGCCTCAACTTCAAGCTTTTCATACCAAGATGCGGTTGCAAATATGGAGGAGTTCATGGAATCTTATACTCCAATACTTTAAAACTCGAGGACGAGTTTTCTCCAACCAGGGGAGAATGATGCGGTCCAGAAAAGGTGGCCAAGGGTATTTCAGTAATTTAACCATTATCCGGTTAGGATTGGCCATAGATCTACTTGGGATATTGCCTAGACATGGGCTGGATTCTTAGGAGTGTCTTTTGGGTTTTAGTCAAGTCAAAATGTCTATTTAATTTCTAGTCAAAGTCTTTAGAGTTAATTAGTTGATCAAAGAGTCATTTGGTTTTTCCATGTCATTAATGTAGTCAAAGAGTCTATGTTCAATGTGTCCTTGGAAGTCTAAAGTTAGTTGAAGGTTATTTATGTTAGGAAGTTCTAGAGTCAAGTTGAAATGGTTATAAATAAGATTGTAAGCCTTATGGCAAATCATGATTGAATGAATGAAAAATTGAGTAGCTTTCAAGCTATTAGATTGTGTGATGCAATCTTTTCTTTGGTGTGATGCTAAAGAGCCCCTAGGTGTGATGCCTTGGGTTTTCTAGGTGTGATGCCTAGACCTATCCTTCTCTAACCCTCATCTCGTTCTTCTTACAAATTACTATTTGCATCCACTGTTCACAGCCCCAAAAAAAACAGCCCCTTTCCCTCGTGTTCAATCATACTTAGCCCTATTCCAACTCTGTCCTGCATCAATTTGATGTCATTAATGTAGTCAAAGAGTCTATGTTCAATGTGTCCTTGGAAGTCTAAAGTTAGTTGAAGGTTATTTATGTTAGGAAGTTCTAGAGTCAAGTTGAAATGGTTATAAATAAGATTGTAAGCCTTATGGCAAATCATGATTGAATGAATGAAAAATTGAGTAGCTTTCAAGCTATTAGATTGTGTGATGCAATCTTTTCTTTGGTGTGATGCTAAAGAGCCCCTAGGTGTGATGCCTTGGGTTTTCTAGGTGTGATGCCTAGACCTATCCTTCTCTAACCCTCATCTCGTTCTTCTTACAAATTACTATTTGCATCCACTGTTCACAACCCCAAAAAATACCAAAATTGATGCAGGACAGAGTTGGAATAGGGCTAAGTATGACCGAAGACGAGGGAAAGGGGCTGTTTTTAGGACTGTGAATAGTAGACGTGAACAGTATTTTTAAGGAGGGAAGAGTAAGAGAAGGATAGATCTAGGCCTCACACCTAGGTTACCAAAGGCATCACACCTAAGGCCTCTTTAGCATCACACCAAAGAATGAGATTGCATCACACAATCATAAAAGCTTAAAGCTAAATTTTCATTCAATCAATCATAATTCAAACTCTTGAGATTACATGACTTATATAGACTCCATAATACTTGAATGCAAATAACTACTCCTATTTCCTAGATGGTTGGATGCAAATAACTATTCATATTCCCTAGATGGCTGGATAGGATGAATGCATACATAAAGGTTGAATGCATTAAATATGTGGTCAAACTTCCCTAAATGAAAAGACACAAGGCTCATGAAAAGTCACAGCCTTTAATGTTCCAGCCAATGCCTAATTAATATCCCAGGTAGGGCCCACATCATCCAGCATATGCCAAATTAAGGCTTGGGCCTTAGAACCATCCAATCCACGTTTTTTATAGCCTTTTATCGGGTGCTGCCATTTTCCATCAACTCTCCCCGGCTTGAGAGAACTCGACCCCGACGAGTTAAAAGCATGGAACTGTTCATGAAGGTCCGGGTTGAGGCGGTGAAATTCCTCTTCAGTAATCCAAGTACAATCTGAAAGTGAACGCCCCTTCCACTTAACAAGATACTTTTGATAACCTCCATGTCGAGTCGAAATAATTTGATGATCCACCACATCTTCAATTTCATCCTTGAAACATTTGGATGCCGGGAGAGATGCCACAGGGTCAGCCCGGTTACTATCCTCAACATGCCCAGAATATCGAGTCAAATCCTCAATATTGAAAACGTTACTTATGCCCATATCATCGGGTAATTCAAGCACGTAGGCGTTAGAGCTGATTTTCTTGAGAACTTTAAATGGACCAGCACTCTTTGAATGAAGTTTCTTATAAACCCCTTTAGGATACCGTTCTGGTTTGACTCGAACCATAACCATGTCACCTTCATTAAATTCAGCAAACCTCCGCCTCAAATCAGCATGTTGTTTGTAGCTCTCATTGCTGATGGCAATCTTTCGCCGCACATCATCGTGGATATCACGGATGTGTTGACTAAAAGCTTCAGCTTCAGCACTTGGGCGAGCCTGAATAGGTAGAGGAACCAAATCTATTGGTTTCCTAGGAAGCAAACCTGTGACAATTTCGAAAGGGCTGCGTCCTGTAGATCTATTGACGGAGCTGTTGTATGCAAATTCAGCCATGGGAAGCACCTGATCCCAGCTGCCAACATGATCACCCACAAGGCAGCGAAGTAGATTACCCAAACTGCGGTTAACAACCTCCGTTTGACCATCAGTTTGTGGATGAAAAGCCGAAGAAAATTTCAGCTTTGTATTCAGCAACTTCCATAGCGTTCGCCAGAAGTAACTCACAAACTTTGAATCACGGTCAGAGACCATGGTCTTTGGCAATCCATGAAGTCTAACAACTTCTTGAAAGAAGAGCTTAGCAATGTGGACAGCATCAATCTATCCTGCATCAACTCTGTCCTGCATCAATTTTGCGGTTGCAAATATGGAGGAGTTCATGGAATCTTATACTCCAATACTTTAAAACTCGAGGACGAGTTTTCTCCAACCAGGGGAGAATGATGCGGTCCAGAAAAGGTGGCCAAGGGTATTTCAGTAATTTAACCATTATCCGGTTAGGATTGGCCATAGATCTACTTGGGATATTGCCTAGACATGGGCTGGATTCTTAGGAGTGTCTTTTGGGTTTTAGTCAAGTCAAAATGTCTATTTAATTTCTAGTCAAAGTCTTTAGAGTTAATTAGTTGATCAAAGAGTCATTTGGTTTTTCCATGTCATTAATGTAGTCAAAGAGTCTATGTTCAATGTGTCCTTGGAAGTCTAAAGTTAGTTGAAAGTTATTTATGTTAGGAAGTTCTAGAGTCAAGTTGAAATGGTTATAAATAAGATTGTAAGCCTTATGGCAAATCATGATTGAATGAATGAAAAATTGAGTAGCTTTCAAGCTATTAGATTGTGTGATGCAATCTTTTCTTTGGTGTGATGCTAAAGAGCCCCTAGGTGTGATGCCTTGGGTTTTCTAGGTGTGATGCCTAGACCTATCCTTCTCTAACCCTCATCTCGTTCTTCTTACAAATTACTATTTGCATCCACTGTTCACAGCCCCAAAAAAACAGCCCCTTTCCCTCGTGTTCAATCATACTTAGCCCTATTCCAACTCTGTCCTGCATCATGGATGGCCTCACCTCTCATGGGAAAGTCTTTGTCATCTCTGTCGCCTGAGTCAATCGCTCAGCTCCTCTTGGTCTGTCAGGGGGAGTGTTAGACTTGTCTCACATCGCTCATTTAAGCCACCTAAGCTTGGTTAATATATTCTCAAGTCTACTCCACCTATTGCCAATTGGTTTGGAGTTGGGTGCTTTAACACGATGTAACTAAAGAAATTAATGTACTAACCAATTGTTGAAGTATGCTTGAATTATGTGTGAGCATACCAACAATGAGGATTATTATTTTTTTGATCGGCAACAATGAGGATTATTAATTCTGTGAATGTTCAAGCACCTTTTGTGTTTAGATTGTTTGTTCAAGTTATTATCTTTACACATTATTTCTTGCTACGCTGTTTGTTTGTATTGGCTTCATGGATTAAGAATGACTCAATAATTCTAGATTACTGGTATGTCTAAGAACTTACATTTGTATAACTTTTTGTGCAGAGTTTAGACAAAGCTGAAAATGGTAAATTCAAAGTCACCCTCAGAAGTCACCACATTTTACCTGTACTGGAGCTTTGTAAGGTAAAATCACCTCTGGCAATTGTATGCACCCGCACTGCACAACAAATAGTCCACATAGGTCTTTGTTAATTTGGTCACCCATAAGTTGCAGTAGCTTGCTTTTTCTTAAATTAAGTTTATCTGCAGTTTAATGGGACTTTTCTGATGCACTATTTGATAGTGGCGAATTGGTATATTGCTTGACGGTGCTGGTTGGATCTTATTCTATTGATTGTATTGCCAGCTTTGAGTATTCATGTAGTCCTAATCCGTTGATCAAAAGTCCCCTAGGGCCTTTTGTACGGTGTCATGATAGCTAATCAGATCTGTGAAAACTTGGAGCGGAATTCACTTCTCCTTTTTTGTCTGCCGAAAAGCTCGCCGGCTGAGTTTATCAACCCCTTTCCGATTACCCTTTTTGTTTTGCAAATGCATCTATTGTATCTTGGTCTATATCCCTAAGAAACGTATAGTTTGATTATTTGACGTGACATTTTCCACATTGATTCTCCGTTGTCAATCTTTAGCAACTTAGCGAAAGGATAAATTGTGTGCATCATTCTACTTGGATAATCAATGAAAAGATTGTGAAAACAATAGTTCTGAGAGACGAAAGAGTAGTAAGATGAATAGACAAGTTCGATAAAAGCAGAAAACACAAAAATGTCACTCCGAAGTTGTGACGTTTAATCAAGGTGGACGCCGAAGGCATCCAGATGGAGACTGCTTAGGCTCAAGCCTAAGCACTTTGGTTTGCTGCATATCCGTGTTCTCTGGCCAAAACTTTGACTGTTTGTTGGAATTTGTCTTACATTGGTTAATTATAACCTCCAAAATTAGTATATGCAGCCTTTCCTCTCATTGCCAATTGGTTTTGAAATGGATGCTTTAACACTGTTAAATCAATGGTTTGTATGTCTTTTCCGGAGACTCAACCTGCATGCTATGAAGAAGTGCCTTGAGGGTGCTTATTTTGTAAGCAAAGTCCATACCATAGCTCGGATTGTAATACTTTTGCAGCTTTGCCTAAATTCTGTTTTGCTCATGGGAGCAGACCTTTTTCCTTTTGTTGTTCGTTATTCTGGAAATGATCAGTTGGCCTGGTATAATTAGCACAATTGTGATAACTTTGTTCTTTAAACGTCCAAAGGTAGGTTTGACAAGGAGGATAGTAGCCGTGGCTTATGGACGGAGATGTGAAGTTAACTTCTCTATTTTGGAAAGCTTGGTAAGGCCAAACAAAAGACACCTTTCCTGACCTTCTGATGATTATGTTCCTAATGTTATCATCGTATCATCGAAATCCCTTTGGAAGGGTGCTTCTCCTTCACATTTGAATGCTCCCTCTGTGTCCTAACTTCTTTGATACTTTTGAAAATTGTATTTGATACTTCTTGTTACTCCTGGTTGTTCCCGCCTGAAAGCTTGTCGGCATTGGTCTGTTTTTGTGCCGTTTAGGTTCAGTTGCGCCATAAAATTGCTAGATTGCTTGGCTACTCAAACTATGCAGACTATGCTGTTAATCATAGAATGGCAAATTCTTCCTCCAAGGTTGGTACATGTTTATATTGTTTCTCATAATATCTTGTGTGTCTGAACGATTTATTCTCGGAGTGGAAGTGTATTATGTGGTTCAAGGCTGACATTTTCAACTATACCTTCTTGATAAAACGTTCTTTTATATGAACTGCGTAATTTTGGATTAACTGCATGATTGGCTATATTCAATAGGACCCATCTAGATGTTCAGCATAAGTTCTGGTTGCTAATATTTGTGTTGAATTTGAGAAGTTGAAGGTTCAAAGTCTTGTGCAAGTATCTCTGGAGTCTGGACAGACGAAAAATTGGTGTTTCCGTTGTTGCCAACTTGCCAATGAAAGCATGTGCTTCTGCCTGTCAATTCTTTTGTTACAAAAATGTTTTTATATTCCCTGATAAATGAGGTACCTCACAGGTTAATTAAACAGACTTTTGGTGATTGAAAAGAATAAAGGAGAAAGCATTTGCATTACACATGTACATGCATAACCTCTCTCACATGAGTTGTGTGGGCCCCACTCTGGTGGTCAGGTACACACGCCCCATGTGAGAGAGTTTGTGTAAGTGTTTGTAGAGTTTTTGCTTGCATTAGTGTATGATTAGATTTGTCACAATTACATAAAAGAAAAGGATTTCTTCCCTGCACCTATATTGCACACTCATTTCTCCAGTTTTTACCAGTTCATAAATGTCTGTAAATGTTCAATGGAAATATCTTATTAAATCCGAAATACTGATTTCTCAGCTGATTTATCATCTCATAACTGTCTGGTAATTTTTCCCTACCAATCCCTTCGTAAACTGATTCCCCCCCCCCCCTCCCCCCCCCCCCCCCCCCCCTGCTTTTGACAAACATGATGCTGTTGCTTTTAGGTATTTGAGTTCTTGGAGGACCTCTCTGCCAGTTTAACAGACTTGGCCACCAGAGAGCTCACTATGTTAAAAGACTTAAAGGTTGGTTTTTAAGTTAGAATTAGTCTATGTTTTGTTATGCTGAAGTGTGTTTCATTTCTCCGCAATCTGTATTTACTGATGCACCAGAAAAAAGAGGAAGGGGATTTTCCTTTCGGAGTGGAGGATTTGTTGTACTATGTCAAGAGGGTTGAGGAACAACAATTTAATCTGGACTTTGGAGCTCTTAAGCAATACTTTCCCGTCAATTTGGTTATGTCAGGGATCTTGAAGATATGCCAAGACCTTTTTGGTAACCACACAACTTTATATCGCTTGAGTTGAGTATGTCACTTGACTTATCACTTATCCTATCGACAATCTTTCATTGCTCATGCAGGCTTGAGATTCGAAGAAATTGTAGATGCTGAGGTTTGGCACTCTGATGTGCAGCTTTACTCAGTTTATGACTTGTCTTCTAGTGAACTTTTGGGTTACTTTTACCTCGACATGTTCGCCAGGTTCGTTTAGTACTACTGGCTTTATTACTTCTCTTGGTCATCAGTTATTCAGTTTGTTTTTTGGTTGCATATACAAGTTAGAACCAGATAAACTTCATGTTTCTTCTTCAAGCAGGGAGGGAAAGTATGGACACACCTGTGTTGTGGCTCTTCAGAATGGTTCTTTTGTCAATGGTGCCCGAAAGGTAATAGTAACACATTATTATCTGCTGTACTGAAGTTTAAGCTCTTGTTGGTGTTGAAATCAAATTTTGTGGTGCCTATGAAGCATGCTTGATCAGCATTGAAGAAATTTCTCTCACTGGACTTCATATATATCCTGTTGAAACTTGAAATAGAATAAAAGTGCAGGAGTTAAACTCGATTTCTCTTTGTAGATTCCTGCCGCATTACTTATTTCTCAGCTTCAAAAAGAAGTTGGTGGTCGCACTGGGTTGTTGAGATTCTCTGAAGTGGTTAATATTTTCCATGAGTTTGGCCATGTGGTATGTCGATATCTTCCTCGTGAATAAGTTGTTTGGAATCAGAATTTACAACTCAATTTCTCTTGTATTTAATGCAATCCTCTTGAGTCTTGAATATTCCTATTTGATATGCTTTGTAGATCTAAATTGATATTTTGTTTCTATCACTACCTATTGTTTGATCATTGTCCTTTCCGTATGATTCTTTTCTTTATTCTATTCCAGGCCCATTCGCTCTCACTATGCACCATTGTTAGATGTTCGTTAGAAGCTGGAACCTGTAAACACCATTTTCAAAATCAAAATGTTTTTCTCTGACACAATTCCTATATGAGAAATTCAAAATGGAGTACTGTTTATTGACCTCCTACAGATCTTGTAAAAGTGCAACTTTCCCTGCTTGTTTTGCGAAAAAGGAAGTCTTTTCTAAGTCACGACTAAGTAGTCTAACCTACATGGAATCCTCAAACTAGATTTCAAATCGGTGTTGGATATTATGATAAAAGCTTATGAAGAGGTTTTGCACCAACATGCATGTTAGTTCTTCAAATCGGGTTCAAACGTGGTTGAATGAATATTTCGGGTGGCACTTCAGTGGCTCATAGATGATGTACTATGGTAAAAAATAATTTGTTTGTTTCTTTTCTTCAAGTACCTGGTAGAAGTTTTCAGGAAACTGCCATTAGACAGGTTGAACACCATGCTGACTGACAACTTCTGGTTCTTATTGACCATTATAATTTGGTGTGTGAATTTCTAGCTGTGTCCTAATCTCCTTATACATAGGATTTGCCCCTGCCTTTGTACTAGGGTCAGGGTTCCATCTTTCTAGAAATAACTCTAAATAGAGCTGTTACTGTTTTAGCAGTAATTCTGTTGTTTGATGTCAGTGGCGGACATTAATATTAATCTATGATGAGCTTTTAGGTCCATCATATTTGCAATCGTGCATCATTTGCTAGATTTTCTGGACTTCGCCTTGACCCTGACTTTGTGGAGATCCCTGCTCAGGTGTTAGAAAACTGGTATGTAGTTATTCATACAGTTACTTATTCTATTAGAAAAAATTGAAAACTCATGCTGCCACCTTTTGGGAAATTTGTTTTAGGTGTTATGAAAGTATCTCTCTGAAATTGTTATCTGGTTTCCATCAGGTACAAATGCTTTTGAGCCTTGTTTCCATTTCAGATGAATGCTTTCTTTATCTTTGTGACCATGCTTTAATTTGCACATGCTTGTGTGCATTTGTAATGACAAATTGACAACCAGGTGACCCGTCTCTGTAGCAAGCAATAGAATTTGAATTCCATTACCTAGACTGTATTAACTAATCTGCTTATAAGATTCTTAAGGGAGTCCCTTGAGGTATGCATTACTCGTTATGAAATTGACTTATAGGATATCACGGAACCCATCAAGGATGAAACATGTACAGCACTTAAAAGATGGCGATGTTCCTTCTCAGCACTTAAATTGAAGCAAGAAATTCTTTATTGTAAGTCTTTTTGTATCTCCCTCTCTCTTTCTCTCAAACTTGAGAATTATACTTTCTGAATTGAGCAACTGCTAATCAACACTGTTATGTGAAGTCTTGAATGCTGCCGAGTTGTATGCCTATACTACAGTTAAAAAATTCATTGTTTGGATCCTGATCACTCATGAAATGATGACATGGTTAAAAAATTTTGTTAGTGGAGCTTTGAGGGGATATGCTTGGACATTGCTAAGTTAATTAGGAGGACTTCGAAATAATTGCATCAAACCATTGTCAATCTGCGGATTCTGTATAGGATGTTGATATAGATGGCAGAGAAAATTTCCCCATTCTCATTTACTATTAGAGTGCAAATAGCAAGATGTGTTTTTTTTTTTTTTTTTAATCTTTATTGAAGCTTGAAAAGCCTTTTTTTTTTTTTCCAGGTCTTTTCGATCAGATCATACATTCCACAGAAAATGTTGACATGGTTGCGTTATTTAAACATCTTCATCCTAAGGTAATGATAACTGTTATAGGTTGGATACAGGAAGGGAAGCTTATGATGCTTGCATTTACATCTTGCTTTCTCTCCCAAGGTGATGTTGGGACTGCCGATGTTAGAAGGAACAAATCCAGCTTCATGTTTCCCACAGAGTGCTATTGGCTATGAAGCTGTTTGCTACAGTCGCATTTGGAGCGAGGTTTGAAACCCTCCTTATGTAGACTCCGTCTTTTTGCATTCTTTGAATCTTTTTTCCCCCCTGTTAATTGTGGAGAGTAGGAGTTCAGTAATCTGAATCGCTGCTACGAGCATCTTCAAGTCTGCTACCCACCTGTCTTATCTTTAATATGTGGCTATAATTTTCCAAATATGAACTGAAAAAGAACTGCTAAACATCGAAGATCAAATATTTTGCCTCGTGAATTTGTTTCTAAAACAAGGTATTGACGCTTTTTCAGGTTTTTGCGGCGGATATTTTTGCCTCCAAATTTCGTGGTGATCTTTCCAATCAATTTGCAGGCATGCAATTCAGGAATAAGGTTAGCAAATCAACTTTAATGAGTAAACTTTTTGACGGAGAATAATAATACTTTTGTTTACTTCCGTAACACGTTCATCAGTTTATATCGTTGGGAATCACATCAAAACCGATGTTTCTGAACTTCGAGTTGCTTGGCAGGTATTGGCTCCAGGAGGAGCAAAGGATCCGGTTGAGATCCTATTGGACTTTCTAGGAAGAGAACCGTCGATCCAAGCTTTTGTTGACAGTAAAACCCAATCTGGGTTCTGAACTAGTGTTACATACCCTTTCTCACACAGTAAAACCGAATCTGGGTATCTTGTGTTACATACCCTTTCTCATCGATGTACTTACATGCTCAAGACCTGCCTCTTTTGTGTCCCACCGGGAATTTGTAGATTTTTTTTTTCTAGCCTCAGAAATATGGCAGCCATTGCTTGTGCTCATATCTGTAATGTAACTTGTTCGGTACATGTCAAAGTGTCAATGATGCAGATTTCAGTGCCAGCGTAGTTTTGCGGCAGACGGTTGCGACTCATGAAAGTGTGCTTCAAGGTTTTTATATAGGTTTTTACAGAGTTTCTATGCCGTGCAACTGGGAGTGAATTGAGAATCAAAAACATGCACGATATATCCTACCAGAAATCTAAAAAATGTAACCCCAATGTGAATAACTTCAGAATGGTTTTTTTCCTTGTTTTCAGGTTTAATCGCGGTCGTTGTAACTTGTATTCGTCTGATTAAGGGTATTTTCCCAGCCTTGGCCAGGATAGCAAAACAGAATAAGATTGACCAATAGGAAATTTTGGAGGTCAACAATGCAGGCAATAAGGAAAGAACCAAGAAAATGAACCCCATCATCAAAACAAAGATGCACAGGCTGGTGGGGGACGGTGGTTTGGTTGCGGTCTCTAGGGGTTAGGGTTTTTTTCTTTTAGGTTCTAGGCTTGGCCCTTTTATAAGTGTGGGCTTGGCTCATTGGGTGTTTCCTTGGTTGGCTTTTTGTCAATCTCGGAGATGGGTCTCGGATTCTTGGGCACAGAACTATTCTTGGGATATATATTGATTTAAATTTAGGGATATAATGCTGTCAAATTTTTGTTCCATTAGTTTTTGTAACAAATTCAAAGATTATAAAAAATTTTGCCATTCAAAAAAAATGTAAAAACAAAGATGCACCGAAGAAATTGTTGGCGGCTGCTTTCTTTTCTTTTTTAGGGTTTTCCAGGATTCTAATTTTAGATAGACGAATGGATATCAAGTGAAGAATTACACTGTCAAATTTGTTTTGAACTAGTAGAGTTTATGATGTTTTTGAAAATTCAAATTCCCTACATAACGAGAGAGAATTTAAAATCTCGAAGAAATGATCGCATTGAGCGTGAAACGTTTTGCAAATTTATAATTTTTCACTTATTTTCTCTATTTTAGCGGCTGAGGCATACCAAGTGGTTCGGATTTCAAGACTAGAGGTCCAATGTTTACGCGCTATCGATGCCCCCTCAACCTTTGCCCTCCTAATCAAATGGGGCCAAGTTTTTGTGACCGCTAGGAAAATAGAATGTAGTAGTTGTTTTTGCCGGATTAGGTGACGGCTATTTTTTTATGCCAACTTGAAAAATCTTTCAAATTTAGAGATCGAGTGGGGCCAAGTTGTTGTCCACTATTTGATGAGGTTCTTGTAGTGGTTATTGTCGAAAGTCTCGAGATTTGGAGATCGAGTGGGGCCAAGTTATTGTGTTACTTATTTACATTTTTAAACAATATACCAAATGATAAATAAACAAATCTCAATTAGATATGATAAAAGGTGCTTACCGAATCCGCGTTCAAGCTTTGACTTTTATAAATTAACGAGTTTTGAAAATATGTTTGAGTTTATTTTTTTTTTTGGGTCAAACGGAAATTCGAGTTTAATTTACTGACCAACCTAGCTTAGTTACATGACATCCTGAACCAAAGGAATCGAGTTGCAGCTTATTTGAGAGGTCTAAAAATTTAACGAGTTTTCACAAACATTTTTAATTCATTCGTTTCTTCACCAAACGAACTAGAATAAACTTGGTTCCTTTTATCAGCCCTAATCCCAGCGAGATGAGAGGGCAACCGTCCTGTCTAGTTGGGTTCCAACCATTTCGGTCAAGTTCAGGCAAGGGCCCACAACAAATGGTCCAAAGTCCAAAACTGGACCGGATTGGTTGGAACCCAAATTGAAAGTATACCACAATTGACCCCTTTTTGGTTGGGGTTCACTCCAGAATTATTCAATGTTTTTGTGGCTCTGCTACGTGGTGTCTCAAACTCTTTTTCTACTCATTTGTGTGGTTTCTATCACAAAGTGCTTGGAGCTCACATACATGTATTGTAGAAAAGAGTTAGGGCGCCATCACGTAATGCAGAAGTATGAAATAATTTCTCTTTTACTACACATAATTGATTATAATTCGATTATTGAGGGAAAGATGAAAAAAGTAATATCTTATCAATTTCATAGTCTCGGTGTAGAATCCTTCTCTTTAATTAATTCTCTTTAATTAAAGAGAAATGAGATTAATCAGAATGCGCCTAAGTTTTCTAAATCTATAGTCGGAAAAAAAAATAAGAAAAAAGCGGAGTAAAGCAAAGTACTTTCCGTCCATTTAAAACATGAAAACAGAAAAGTTTTGAAAAGAAAACTTGACACAGAATTTCAAGCGGCTTTACCGTCTGTCTGGTGTCTTGTAGTACCGAGTCAAAGTCTGTGTCTTTCCACTCGTTGTTTCAGGTGAAAAGTGAAGCCAATGCGGTCATTTTTGTCAAAGAGTACGAAGTTGAACAGGGGTTTCTGTTTGTAATTGATTGAGAACAGATTGAGACACCATTATTTGGCCTGATCCGTGGCTCAGAATTCGCATCTTCTGTATCTGGGTTTTCTTTTTCAGCTAGGTAATGGATTCTTTTTTCAATTTCTCTAGAATGGACATAGTTTATGCTTACGAAAATCAGTAATTTTGGCATGTGGGTTTTGTGATTCTTGGTGTTTTGTTTACACATTTGTTGAGAAAAGTAGAACCCAAGTGTCTTTGATGGGTTTTGATTAGCTTTTGATGTTCTTTCTGTTGTATACTATGTTGGTTATATAGAGGGTTAATTTTGATCATTTAGTTCAATTATGTTCAAACATATTCTTAGTAAGCTTCCTAAGAAGTCCTCAAAGTCATCTAAAAATCAAGAAGTTCATGCTGCCTTTACCCCAGTTATAGACAATTCCATCAGTTCAAAGAGTAGTGATATAGGAAGTAAGAAATTGGGGAATCCAATCAATACATCTCTTGCAACCCTTTATTCGGCATCAAATATTGGACAGAATCAAGTAGATAAATTGTCGGTCGGGGCGAGTTCCAAGCTGAATGGGACTTCAGTTGCTACTTATGAAGCGCTACCTAGTTTTCGTGATGTTCCAGGTTCTCAGAAGGAGAACCTGTTCATCAGAAAGCTAAAGATGTGTTGTGTCGTATTTGACTTCAGTGATGCAACAAAGAACCTAAAGGAAAAGGAAATCAAGCGACAAACGTTGTTGGAGCTTGTGGACTATATCACTACTGTGAACGGGAAATTCGCAGAAACTGTTATGGAAGAAGCTATAAAGATGGTATCTGCCAATATATTCAGGTCATTTACTACTCAGCCACGCGAAAACACAGTGTTAGGAGCCTATGATTTGGAAGAGGAGGAGCCTTTAATGGATCCCGCTTGGCCTCATTTGCAGATTGTGTATGAGTTTTTGCTGAGGTTTGTTGCATCACCCGAAACTGATGCGAAATCAGCTAAAAAGTACATTGATCACTTCTTTGTTCTTAATTTGTTGGATCTGTTTGATTCTGAAGACCCAAGGGAAAGGGAGTACTTGAAAACTATACTACATCGTGTCTATGGGAAATTCATGGTGCACAGACCGTTCATCCGAAAATCTATGAACAACATATTTTATACGTTTGTTTTTGAGACTGAAAAGCATAATGGTATTGCTGAACTTTTAGATATTTTGGGCAGTATCATTAATGGGTTTGCTTTGCCACTCAAGGAAGAACACAAATTATTTCTTGTTCGGGCTCTAATCCCCTTGCACGAACCGAGATGTTTAGCTATGTATTATCAGCAGTTATCTTACTGCATTTCACAATTTGTGGAGAAAGATTGCAAGCTTGCTGATGGTATTATCAAGGGTTTATTGAAGTATTGGCCAGTCACTAATAGTTCAAAGGAAGTCATGTTTCTGAGTGAGCTGGAGGAAGTTCTAGAAGCAACTCAGCTGCCAGAATTCCAGCACTGTATGGTGCCGTTGTTTCGGCAAATTGCTCGTTGCTTGAATAGTCTGCACTTTCAGGTGTGAGCTTTCAACTTTTTCTACATAGTTTTCTCCATTTGTTTTCCGTTTTTATTATGTGCAAGGCCTGTTTACTTTCAACTATGTTTCACCTGTTCCTGCTGGTTTGATATGTCCTTCATAGCTGAAATAATGAACTACTCTTGCAGTCCCGTTCTGTTTGCCCGTGTTTTTATTTTGAGCGTCCCAAAATGTTTGCTTCATTTCTAAAAATAACCACCAAAATAGGGAAAAACTTTTGATCTTACCCCTCAAGTTTTGAATTGTAGTTTCACCTGTTCCTGCTGCTTTGATATGTCCTTCATAGCTGAAATAATGAACTACTCTTGCAGTCCCGTTCTGTTTGCCCGTGTTTTTATTTTGAGGCGTCCCAAAATGTTTGCTTCATTTCTAAAAATAACCACCAAAATAGGGAAAAACTTTTGATCTTACCCCTCAAGTTTTGAATTGTAGTAAATAGTCAAGTTAAGTGGGTAGGGATGACAATCTCGACCGAACCGATGGGTTCGAACCGTAAAAGATTTTCCCCCCCCAACCATAACGAAAATTTTGCCCGTAGGTACGGTTATGGTGGAGGCTATGAGATAACCAAACGGGTTCGGTTCGGTTGTGGTTCGTCTGCTACCCGAACCGATCCGTAACCAAACGAAAACTGTGTAATTACCCCTATTTATACTACATATGTAACACAATTTGGTTTTAGGGTTCTGTTTGTGAGGCAATTAAGTTTTAGGGCTCTCTCTCTCTCTCTCTCCCTAACTTAGCCGATGATTTCTCCTCAAAAATCACACCCCCCTGCCCTCTCTGTACACACACACATACATGTATTGTGTGTGCGTCAGAGACTTAGAGATGAATTTGGTAATCCAATTCCAAGGTACTTTAATTTTCACTTTAGTTTCCTAGATTTCTAATTCTAAATTGCGTACATGAATGCGTGGTTTTCTTCTAATCTAAAACTCGCACTTAAAACTCTCTCTACTCCCTCAGTCCCAAGTAGGTAATCAGGGCATTGAGAGCCTTCTCCTGCACCCGCGCATCCAAATCCACAATGGTCCTCTTAAATAATGGCCCTGGAGACACCAGCAAATGCAACATCATGTGCGAAAACACAGAGAGCGATGAGATGCTGATAGGAAACAAGCAGTGTACGACGGACACTGATGCATCCTTGGATGCACGTGGGCCCCACATAATTCAAGTGGGCCCCAAGCTATGTAGCACCGAGCGAAGTGTCGGTGTTGGACACGGACATGCTTCGGACACGTGTCCAACACTTAATCTCAAAGTGTCCTAATTATTTTTCAGTATTTGGGTTAATCTCAAAGTGTCCTAATTATTTTTCAGTATTTGGGGTTGGACACACAAAAGACACTTTAGGGACACTTCGGGATATGGACAATCATTAAAGTGTCCAGTGGGTGTCCTTAGAGTGTCGGAGAGTGTCCAACCCCTAAATCTTGGAAAAAAATCATGACATTATGAGATTAAGAGTCAGATACATGTTGGATACCGGTACGCTGCTTCCGACAAAGTGTTGATGCTACGTAGAATATATATATACAAAATTTCAGGTAAGGGCGCCCTTAACTGAAATAATTTAAGGACGTCCCCTTTCCCGACCAATTTGCGATAATCCGAGCCGCTCAATTTGTTTAGAACGTGATTTTAAAGGGTACTCGCGAGAAATAGCAAAAAAAAGACCGGGAAGGCTTGATTTGAATAGTTTTTGTTTTTTATCGAACAGTTCAAATAAAAACTATTCAAATCAAGCCTTTTCCTGTCATTTTTTCAGCGGAATTCTTGCGGGTATCCTTGAAATCACATTCTGAATACATTGAACGACTCGGATCATCGAAATTTGATCGGAAAAATGGAGAAAATGGGACGTCCGCATTTTATTTAAAATGAGGGCGCCCTTACTTGAAGTTTTGTGTGTGTGTGTGTGTGTGTATATAGTAAGGTTTAGGTAAGAGCACCCTTAACTTGTTAAGTTAAGGACGTCCCCTTTCCCGACCAACTTGCGATGATCCTAGCCGCTCAATATGTTCAGAATGTGATTTTAAGGTACCTGTGAGAAATCAGCAAAAAAAAAAAGACCGGTAAGGACTTGATCCGAGCAGTTTTGTTTATTTTTTATCGAACGGTTCAAATAAAAATTGCTCAACTCAGGCCATTCCCGGTCATTTTTTTTGTTGATTTCTCGCGAGTACTTTTAAAATCAAGTTCTGAACACATTGAGCAGCTCGGATCATCGAAATTTGATCAGGAAAGATGAGAAAAGGGGACGTCCACATTTTATTTAAAATGAGGACGCCTTTACCTGAAAAGGACTATACACACACACATGGTGCGGTTCAAGGGACACCCAAAAAAATACCCAAAATCTCAATCTCATAGTTCCCGATCAAATTTTTATGATCTGAACCGTTCAATGTGTGCAGAATGTGATTTTAGGGGTATCCGCAAGAAATTAGCAAAACATATGACTGGAAAGTGCTTATTTTGAGCAGTTTTTAATTTAATTGATCCGTTCATTAAATGTAAGCTAAAAATTGCTCAGATCAGGCCTTTTCCAGTCATTGGTTTTGCTAATTTCTCGCGGGTAACCTTAAAATCATGTTTTGATAACATTGAGTGGCTTGGATCATCAAAATTTGATTGGGAACTATGAGGTGTTTTTTAGGTGTTTAATTAGTTGTCACTGGAACCGCTCCGATATGCATACACCGACGTGCCGTGTGACCCGTGTCTCCCATTTTTTGAAAATTTGAGCGTTGGTGTCGTGTCTGTGATGTGTCCCGTATCCGTGTCGGTGCTACATTGGCCCCAAGCATATCCAACGGCTCCCATGACATATGAGTCCAAATCATTTTTTCCAAAAGAAAATTAGAGAAACTTACCCATAATAATTTATAAGGTGAGGAGTTAAACCCCCCAAAAATGGGGTTACTAGGCGGGAAGGTCTTTAACATTTAAAATTAAGTAAAGCAGCTATACTCGTAGAAAATTACTCCTAAAAGCTACACAAGAGAGAAATTTTACAGTATTCTGAACCTTTCGTTTTCTTTTTGGCTAGGCATATTATATTATTCTAACAAGTCAAAAGGATTATAATAAACTACTAGCAAGAAGACAATATAATCACTAACAACAGATAACAGATTCAATAATGAAAATAAAAGACTCACCGAATGTGCCAAGGGTGGAGTCCTTGGAATCCTTGATGGATGAGCAGACGGTGGTGAGGTCTATGTTGGCTTCGTACCTCACATGCTAGTCCTCGAGGAAGAGTCAGGTCCTCGTATGTCTGTTTATCAGCCTCCTTAACAGATAATTTAACAATCTCTACTACTGTAGATGATATATGTATATATCTCTATATGTCTAACCTTTTTTTCGACAGAAATGCTTGCTTTTTATGTCTAACCTTTCTATGTCTACACAGAGAAAGCAAGCATTTTCCATTCAACAAGCATTTCTGTCGAGAAAAAGGTTAGACATATAGAGATATGTACACATATCATCTGTAGTAGTAGAGATTGTTAAAATGTCGATTAAGGAGACTAATAAACAGACATGGGTCGACTGACTCTTCCACGAGGACTGGCATGTGAGGTACGAAGCCAACATAGACCTTGACACCATTTGCTCATCCATCAAGGATCCCAAGGACCCCACCCTTGGCGCATTCAGTGAGTTTCTTTTTTTTCATTTGAATCTGTTATCCGAGTTAGTGTTTATGTCGTCTTCTTACTAGGAGTTCATTATAATCCTTTTGACTTATTAGAATAATATAATATGCCTAGCCAAAAAGAAAACGAAAGGTTCAGAATACTACAAAATTTCTCTCTTTTGTAGCTTTTACGAGGAATTTTCTGGGTTCTATTCAAACTTTCTTTATGGTATTAAAGTATGGCACTATACTATGGCTGCTTTACTCAATTTCAAAATGTTAAAGACCTTCCCGCCTAATAACCCTATTTTTTGGGGTTTAACTCCTCGTCTTATAAATTATTATAGGTAAGTTTCTCTAGTTTTCTTTTGGGAAAAATGATTTGGACTCGTATGTCTCCGGAGCTGTTGGATGTCCTTGGGGCCCGCTTGCATTATGTGGGGCCCATGTGCATCCATCGTACCATTGCTTGTTTCCTATCTCCATTTCATTGCTCTCTTTGTGTTTTCACATGCACAATGTTGCATTTGCTGGTGTCTCTAGGGCTGTTGTTTAAGAGGACCGTTGTGGATTAGGATGCATGGGTGCAGTAGAAGGCTCTTGATGCCCTGATTATCAATGTTAAGAATCTTTCCTTGCTTTGCACACCAAACAAAAAATTCACTTTCAACGGAGCCGCTGTTTTTCAAATCGCTTGCCAAAGAAGGATAGAATTACCACTCCTACATAAATCTTGATGATAAGACTTCACCTGAAAAGCCCAATTTTGACAACTTCCGGGTATCTCGTCCTCCCCCCACTCCTATCCCTTATATACCATACACTCTACAAAACAATAGCATCAACTCTTCTCCCTCCCATAGTGAACATGCCTTCGGTTATGAATCTTATGATAAAATGCCAATGATTTCTCTTTCTTTCTCTCATTGGTACCTTTTTTTATATTTTTTTATCAGAAGCAAAACATTTGGTTCGGGGATTACCCAAACTCCGTTTGGTTTGGGTATGGGAAGACTCTCCCACCCCCTTTGGGTTTTGGGGCGGATTCAGGTAGAGTTTTGGTTTCGAGTATCGGGTACGGATATGCCCATATCTGCCCCATTGCCATTCCTAAGTGGTAATTATGGAAATATGGACTTTGACTTCTTAAAAAGTTCGTTTCCTCATAACAAGCAAAATAATTGGGACGGAGGGAGTATGAATTACACAATTTGAAGCCTTTGCCTTGAATTTCATGTTTTTCCTGTCATATTTAGGTGGTTGTTTCGCGATATCTGGGTAGCTCATAGTCCTCTTAAATTTCAGAATATCTATTATCATCAATCTATTGCTGATGAGTTGTTTGAATCGTGATTCCTCTTGGAATCAGACCTACTATTTTACTTATGCTCTTGTGTGGGCACCGTGGGCATGGTGGTGGAAATGGGACATTAAAAGTGAGAGCAGAGCGGTGGCCGGTGGTCATGATTCTTTTGGTAGGTAGGACTTAATGAATAGGTCATTAGGTTTGTGAAGGTGGTGGTGGCTCTGAGCTGCTGCATGGTGCAAGAATGTATGTGGATCAATTTCGGTGAGGATGAAGTTATAATACTAATTGAGACAGTTGTGGTGCATGCTTGAGGTGGCTAATATTCGCAGTGACAGTATAACAGATTGAAGGAATGATGCAGGAAAGATTTGGTGATGGCATTGTGGGAGCGGTGAAGCTGGTGGGTGTTGTTGAATGGCGGTGCTGGCGTAGTGCCATGATTTGTGAAGAGTATTTGGTGGAAATGAATGGACTGCAGGAGTGATAGGTTGACCATGTTGGTAATTGGGGACCAGTAGCTACCATCTCCAAACTGGTGGAAAGAACAGTACATGGTGGTGGTGGTGCGGATGTTGTTAACAGGGAAGGCAAAGGCAGTGGTGTAAGATCTGGCCTGGTGCAACAATGTTTGCTAGGCTCGAAGCAAGTGTCGTGGTGGATTATTTGTATCATGACATGGATCGGATGTGTACCTTCTGGGTCTATATGTCTCATAAATAGCACATGTTATCAGCTGATTAGTAAATTGATGCTCACATTTCTATTTTCATGTGATTGGGACTTTGGATAAATATTGCAGTATCACAAGTCTAAAACTGGGTTGCTCAGTAGCTACTGGCTTCCCTCGTTCTATGATGAAAAGGGTTTGGTTGCCTAAATCCTTTGGCTTTTGAGTTGCCTTTAGACACCCTTGTTGATTCGATGAATAAAAATGCAATGATAACGTCGATAAGTTGCTAGTTCTGTGTACTGAATGCAGGGGGCATGATTAGCATGTAGAATGCGGCAGCTTAACAAACATTATGAGCTGTAGTTAAAGTTTCTTACAAAACAGAAGCTCGTGATCAAACTATATGGGGTGTAGTTAACTGCTATGGTGCAAACTGGATGCTCAACTGTATGATGCAAACTGGATGCTCTACACACACAGTATGGTCAACAGTCTCAAATTTTTTTATCTGCACCCAAATCTTTTTATTTGCACTTATTGTGTTCATGTTGGTGGCGTTAGTAGTTAGTACCATTTCGAAGTCTTGGAATAGAAGCATGTTTTGAGTTTGATAACATTAGGGTCAATCTGCTATTTGTCTTCCAATGCTGTCATGCCGGTTTTCTACGGTGGTGTGACTGCTGTCTTTAAGGACTGGTTCTCGTAAGTGGAATTAACAAAGGTGGTTGCACGAGCTAAACTTCTCGTCGTGCTGGCAGACTAGCAGTATCAGGGTATTTGATAGTCGTAGCAGTATAACTGTGGAAGTATGGTCCACATTCACTTGTTTTTGTTTCATCTTGTAGAACGCTGCTTTGTTGGAGAATTGAACAGCTAAAAGCAGCATTCAATTCAAAGATCAAGTACCATGAGCAGATATGTGCTCAATCATTGTCAAGTAGAGTAGAATCCTGGCTACATGGGCTCTTATGTTCTTTTACTTCAAAGAAGTAGGTCTTGAATATTTATGGGATCCCCCCGGCCACTTAGGTAGTAGTCCCATGTAACACCTTGGTGAACTCTCTCTTGATTTGACAATAAACCAAAGAAATCATTATGAATGCAATTGGAAATGGTTTTGCATGTAGTTTATGGGTCTTCCTTGTGCCATAGTGTGCCATGCCATCACCATCATCATGTACTCGGATGCATCTCATTGACACATGGGCCACGAGATATTGCCATGTGTCCTTATGTTCCCCTATGAGGTTAGCTGGTTAGGCCATGACAACTGAGACAAATGAATGTGCTATGAAGGAAGGATGCACTTGGCCTAGTAACAATATCCTAAAGGCTTAATGGTTGTACTTACGTAGGTTTACTTTTCATACCTATTCTTGGTCAGGTGTACCTTAGCCCAAGTACGTCCTTCGCGTTCCTTCATGCACGCTAGTGTTGGGCTCATTTCCTAACACCTTAAGGTTTTAAGAAATTGGTAACTAAAAACAGAATCGGAGAATAGGATGTGAGGTATTCAAGTCTCTCTATTTGCATTTGTTCTCTGTTTGGCATTATGCTTCTTTCCATTGCATTCTTTAGCAATACGTACGGACGGTTGTATCTCCATCTGCAAGATGGGGTTGCATGTGAGGGAGGGTGTTAGATAGCTTGATATACATTGTTGGGTCCATTTCCTAACAACTTAATCTTTTGGTACAATCGGTAACTTAACAGTTAGACCCGCCCTTGGATTGAGCGTCTCCCTTGTATATGCTCGAAGTCCTTTTGTCTCTAATGGTACATTTACACGACACCATTGGCTTAGGGTACTAGTAGGGCCTGAGAACTTCCTCGAAGTTGGCCCCACAATCGAGAGTCACTTGAGACCGTTGTGTTCACGTGTTTCGTTGGCTAGGGTTAAGGTTTGTGAAGGTGCTTGTCTCAATTCCATTAGGGACTTACACCTTGATTGGACTTAAAGAGAGACTCTCCAAATGAAGACAATTGTAGACCAACTCAAAAGTGTGCCAAGTGTGCTTCAGCCCCTCTATGCTGGGGAGTTTGCTGACTAGCTTTGCAACCAGATAACTCAACTTGG
>CM033797.1:4574653-4587105 GCA_019656835.1 Rhododendron ovatum
TACTTTTGAATTCACCATCTTAGGGATCGCTTCTTATGGTTTAGCTTCCCTACTATTAGTGTGCCTCCTGCCTTTATTTTTCTCCGTCACGTGTGCCTTTTGTTGTCTGCCCTTTTGGGTAAACTAATTTCTAGCTATTTTCTATTAGGTTGAAATTAAAACACTTAAGTCTCACTTGGGCTCCCCAGCAATGACAAACATGTTCAAAAATCCAACTTTTGAGAACTTTTTGCACAAAGTGCATATGTTGGAGCTTTCTTTTCCTAAAAGTTATCATATTGAGAAAGTCATGAATTCTGCAAAATTCCAAATAAATGAAACACTTGTAGGAACAGAAAAAGCATCACCTTGATACTAGTCCAGTTAAAAAGTCACTTCGTTAGCTTGATTAGCCTTTAACAGTTTTGTTTACCCCTTTTGTAGCTTTCTTTGGATAATTCTTGAATCGTTAATTATCATGCAGCCAACTAATCCTTATTTCTATCAGGTGGCAGAGAGATCTTTGTTCTTGTGGAACAATGATCACATTTACAACCTAATCCAGCAAAATCGCGATGTGATACTGCCCATTATCTTCCCGGCATTGGAGAGAAATGCTAGAGGCCACTGGAATCAAGCTGTCCACAGCTCGACATTAAACGTCCGAAAGATTTTCTTCGATCTTGACCCTGAGCTATTCAAGGAGTGCATGCTCAAGTTTCAAGAAGACGAAATAAAGGAAGAAGAGGTAAAAACTAGACGTGAAGCCACATGGAGACAACTGGAAGGCATCGCTTGGAAGAAGGCCGTAACTAACGAAGCAGTGCTTCTCCCCTCTGAGGAACCATATCATGTCATCAGGTATAGGAGACTTTATGTAGCTCTGGTTGCAATTCATTTTTCAAATTAAGCAGATGCAATACAGTGTAGAAGGTGGAATGCCCTGTACTGTAAGGTTCATTTTGTTCCTCCATCCCTACTTAAATTGAGGTTTCATACTAGTATTAGTTAGGCCGAATCGTGCCAAATACTCATTGGTAAGTGGTCTGTTCTTTTCCTGAATATCCAAGAAATCTGAGTTTATTGCTCATCTCGCTAGCTAACTTGAACTGCTGACTGGGCTGGTTGGGGGATGGAGCCTTTAATTGGAGTAGAGACAGTCTCAAGTTATGAATTTTTTGCTGCACCTTTCAAGAGTATCAATACCTTTACGTGTGAATCGTAAATGCATGAATGTGATGGATTGAAAAATCAGCGTTTCCTAATGGACTAGGTAACAAAGCCATTTTGTCTTAAGTTGGCTTATTATGTTTGGGTAATCATTCGCTCTTTGCTCCATAGAGGAACATCAAACCGTGTTGGTTTGGCGCAAAGGCGATTGCTATCATTCCCGGTTTTGGGGTGCAGTTTTGAGTAATGCGAATTAGCTTATGTAGAAACAGAGTGAGTGTTATATTGCGTACATACTAGCTCACCCATACCCTGTTGTAAGCAGAAATCTTGTACACTATCGGGCAGGCCCAATGTATGTTGCGGACAATAGTATATATAACTACTCCAACAGGGCTTCTCTTTTTGGGCCAAGATTTGGGGCCCAGGACTCTCAGGCCTTACCCTTGGGCTGGGCCTTGACAATCTTTGACCTTTGTTTTTAGATGTTTGAATCCCATAGTTATAGGAAAAATTATTCTCTTTATGTGATTAATCTTGGTCTTCCATTCCTATGATATTATACTTCTATGTGTCAATATTAATCCATTATTTTCATTACCCATCTGAAAAGAAAAGGAAAGTGAGGCGTGGCCGGAGGTTGCTCACAAGGTAATAAGAGATTTTCCGGACCTTGTTAGTTTGTTTTACATTTTTGGTGGAAAATTTTGGAAAGATTTCGGTCCAACTAATCCTCCATATTTGTAGTATCACTTGAAATATTGCAAAGGAAAACGAAAACTTCGTAAAACATTACGGAGTACTACGTACCGTGTTCTCTCTCTCTCTCTCTCTCTCTCTCTCTCTCTCTCTCTCTCTCTCTCTCTCTCAACGCACCTACACAACCCCACATACATTTGAATGACCAATGTGTGAGCTCCTGATTTTATGCGATCGAAAATGTTTTCTCGGAGAATTCTATTTGAAAACTTAACAAAATTATCCTTATGTTAATTAATTTAGCAAGCTGGCCATGCATGACTTTATTTTGGCCTTACTGAGAATCTAAGTTAGCTAATTAAAAGGTACTATGTGTGAGAAAGGAGGATACATTTCAAAGCTGAAATCAGGCGAAGTCTAGCTGTTGTTGTGTCTAGTTTTCAAAAGTAGAGGCAACACAATTTGAATATTGAACCACCATTTTTGAAAAGTAGATTTACAAATGAGTTGTCAAGTGGATTTTAGCACATGGGGTTTTTTGGATATTACCCATAAGTCCAAAAAATAAGTACTATATTTTATGTAAGTGGTTGACTTGAGGAACGAGGGTCAAGAGTACATGTGCGCAACAATGTATCGCAATTCGCAAGTCAACCCAATTATATGCAAGTGGTTGACAGACATTGTGTATTCTCGTTCATTTGACAGAAATTCAAATCTCACCGATTGTAATTCACAACGCTGACATTTCGAGGGGGAAAAAAAATCAACCCAACTGTATATACATCTGCCATCTGAGTAATTAACAAATAGTCCGGAGTACCTTCATGTGATATTCTGGATCACTTTGCAACCATATGTTTATGTGGGATCCATACATTTAGTAGTAGATCCTATAGGAATGTGTGGTTGTAAAGTTATCCAAAGTATCACGTGGCGGTACGCACAGACTATTGTTTAATTTCGCCATCTACCTATATATATGTTTGTATATGTATACTACTGAAAATAGAAATGTCGTATATCAGTCACCATAATTCCAACGTCTGAAATTGACTAGAGCGAATAATACTTCTGATACTAAGCAAGTTGAGATTGCATAGTCAAATTAAGCAATTCATGAGTATCAGATTTGCAATAGTGAAATTTCTGTTCTCACACAACATTCCGGCCATCCAAATAAAATCTTTAAAATTCGTAGAGTAGTGCATGCAATTATGCATATTCCCAAAGAGAGAATTTATTCACAGCTCAGCCGTGATCAAGTTCTTTATTGCAACAACCAATCGTGACCGTCTAAAAGTGTTCTGGATGGTTCGAATTTTAATAAAAAAAATTTCTGAAAAAGTTTTACTCTTTTCCAGAAAAGTTTCATTCGTGATTGGCTCCGTAAACAACTATAGAGCCGTTAAAAAGATTGTCATTCCCCAAATATGCATGGATATATGTATATATGCTGTACACAATGCCTTCTTACAAGTGAAAGTCTGAAACAAAGAAGAGAGAGATGGTTCAAATTGTTTTGCAAGAATTGCCAAGAAATTACCAAAACCCCTCCACCCCCCCCCCCCCCCCCCCCCCAAAAAAAAAAAAAAGGACGCGGATTCCTTGCATTTCAATCATAGTTATTTATCTTTGCATTCAACTGTCCAAACTTTTAAAAAAATTATTATTTTTAAAAATCTCGACTGTTAAAAACACCATCCGACGGTTGCGATCACTTGGACCGCAATTTGGACTGCAAACAAGCCTGGTTCAAACAAAAAAAGCCGGTAATGTGGACGGCAGCGGGGAGGCTGCTCTTGCCTACCGTGCTTGCATTTTTGACCCGTATGGAATTAAATTTTCTGATCCAAAATTTTCCTTTGTAAATTGTAATCTCAGAGAAATTAAGAAAAATAGAGAGAAGTTTCAAAAGTTGGCTTTCCCGATATATATAAACTAGATGAGATTAATCCAGGGTGTGGATCTGACTATTAATTAGGCGAGGTAGGTACGTAAATATACAACTTGGTTGACTTATATGGATTTCTTGATCCCCAAGAATCCGGGCGGGGTGGCTATGGTCGGGTCAAAATGTACGTACTGTACTTCAACCCGGAAATGCTAAATAAATCAATATGCGTTCGAACTTGTTATGACCATTTAACGGACAGAAAAATATACACCGTCTATATATGATTGTCGGGGTTGGGATGCCAATTTAGTTGAAATCAAGGGCAGCCAGAATGGAGTGTCAGGAGGGGTTTGTGTCCCCTGCACAACCCCAAAGAATCTCTTTTAATTCAGGCTAATTTGAAAAAATTCTATAAGATGAGCCCCCTGCAAATCGCTTGCATGAAAATAAATCTTAAAATAAAATATGTATGTGTGGAAAAAGGAGGATGTTGGGTCCCTGTAGCGTTGAAGAATCACTGCAATGTGTAGCCTCCCCAAAAGGGCATAGTTTTGGGGTAGAAAACATGACAATTGAGTTTTATCAAAATGACGTTTCATTGAGTATAGTCACGACTCACTCTTGTTTCACTATATATCATTTGAAGTTATATATCATGCGAAGAGAGTACAAAAATTATATCAGCTACCACACACACACACAAGAAGTATTCATTACATAAAGTTTACATCACCTGTAATATGCCTATTAGATTTGGGATGGACCCCGCAACTTTACTAGGTAGGTCGATTCCCAAATAGTCGTAAAGTGCTAGCTAATCAACTTGAATCAGGGTTCAAAAACCCAATAATTAAGACATTCGTGCATAAAACAATTACTTACGATTACTTCATTATCGATCAACGTACATCCGATTCCGTGCACATGAATTTGTATCCTCGCATTGCTCTAGATCTTAACACCAAATCATGCGGTACATTTAATTAATGCTTTTCAAAACACTATGATATAGATACTTCTCTTTTATTTTGGTATTATTTTTTTTTATAGGGGTTGTGTCTCGTCCAGTTTGGGTTTCAACCAGCCCGGTCCAATTTAAGACTATTTTTGAGCCATTCCCAAACCTACAACAATGATCAAAACCGTTTATTTTTTAGAGTTTATCGAAAAATTGACCACGTCAAAAGTTACAATGATCAGACATCATTTAATAAGATTTTGAAATGCATTAAGTTTGTTAGAAAAAAAAATGTACAACACTGGATTGTAATTCATTTGACACAATCATCGAAAGATTATTGCATTTCGATAGTTAGGCGGTAGCTGATTATAATTGGTTCCGCATTTGAAAATGCATGTCACACGAGGACAGAAATATCTAAAGGTGTAAATTAATACTGCATGGGTCAATAAATTTACATACAATATTGGACTAAACCAAATGCACAAAAATATTGATTAAAATGAAGCAATGCAAGTTTACATGATTGTTTCCTGTTGATTTCCGTCAACAAACTTATTCCAACACCCACCATAAAAATAAAAAAAATAAAAAAGAAGCTTCTATATACTTCAGAGAAGCTTCTATGTAAACAAGATTAAAAAAAAAAAAAACACACCAACTTTGTACTGATAAGACATAGAACCCTAGCGAGCTGACTTGCCATCCAAAAACATGGAGCCTAAAACCAGCTGCCGATTACGGCTTTCGGAGACGCCGGCGAAATGGATTCGACAAACTCCGCGTCGGTTTCGAACTTGGCCATGTCCTCCCTCTTCAGGTTCACCCACGCCTCGATCCCGTCCCCCGTTCGGGTGTCCATGAACACAACGAGATTCTTGAAAGTCAGGCTCATGGAGCCGACCCACACCGGCTTCCCCCACCCGAAATCGGGTTCATACAGCGGGAACCTGCACAGGCTAGTGAAACTGAACGAGACCACCTCTCCCGTCGTGGTTTGTTTAGCCCTTTCTTTCACGAAGTTCAAGTGGCTGTTACCCTCTTGGAGCTTCGCAACGTAATCTCCATTGATTTTCCTTATCGCGTCTCTAACCTGTAGGAACGGAGCTAGAATTTTAACTTACAGGAAACAAACGTAATCAAAATAAGAAGAAGTATGGATTAATCGAATTCGTTAGCCTTTCATGAATTTTTGTTAGTCTTTTTGTCAGCTTTTTAATAATTTGAATTCGTCTCGAAAGAAGAAATCAAAAAATTAAAATATTATGACCAAAAACGGATGAAAATTCACTGAAAAAAAAAACAAACCAAAACATGGCAAAAGTTTCGTTCTTTTTTTTTAGGCAAAAAGTTAATTCAAGAAAACTTGACAAACGGTACATTAAGTACAAACTCATTCTTACTTGGTTCACAACCCCGTTGCCATCTCCTTCACCCTCCATGGACGGTACCGCAATAGCGAGCCGGCTAATGTTTCCAAAATAACTCTCAGGCAACGGCGGATTGACCCGCGGCCGTAGGTTCACCGCATGAAGCAAGCTGTAGATTTTGTCCGCCTTTTTTTCACAGGCCTGAGTTGCAACCATAAACCTAGTCCAAATGAAAGCCGACAGCGCCTCTACCCGAGACGTCGGGCGTGTAGAAGAGTTGTAGTAGTTTCCCAGCTCTCCTCCCTCTGTGGTAGTGTTGTTTTTGCTGAATTTTTCTCTGAGAGTGGAGATCTTGGAGGCCGTGAACACGAACCTCTTTGTCACGATGTCGGACTTGGCGATTCCAGTGCTGGGTGTGAACCCGGTCGTGTCCATAGGAGGGAAGATGGCAGCGGACTCGAACTGCGGGACGGGGATGTTGGTGTCGCCGTTGGCGGTGGCGGCCCAGCCGTTGATGAACATGAACAAGGACAGGGCATCGGCTATCTGTTTCAAATTTAGACAGCAAGCATTTAGGTGCGTGCGTTATGCATTGATCAATAAATATGTGTTACTAATAATGATAAGAATAAAAAAAATCGTTACAATAAACAAAGAGGGATAACTTTTTTTTCCCCCCTCATATAAAAGAGTTAGAGTTCCATTTCTTGTTCTCTTCTGAAAAATACTCCCTCCTGTCAAATATCTTCTCTATATTGTTTTCATTTAAGAATCCTAGAATTTGTGGTGTGGATATTAAGAGCCGACTCTAGTAGTCTTCTCTACTAAGTGAGAATAGAAGATCATATTCGTGTTCGAGTTCGTATTTGCGATTTATGCTTGTAGAGCAGTTCTCAGTTCATAGATCTTGGCAACATGAAGTATTCCACTGGGTTTCATTATGTAAGTGACTCTTATGTGATTTACATGCTTTCTATAGAGTTAACAAGTTGCGTAACTCAAACCAATCTATTGACAGGAATATCATGACTCCTCATATAAGTTGTCTAAACCTTTGAAACTCTATACTCCTATATAGTTTCCACCACTAACCTTGTGAGAAATGCCGACCGCAACCGCCAGGCCACCACAGGCAAAGAAGGTGACCTGAATAACCAGGAGGAGATCCCGAACATCGTCGAGTTCGCACGGAAGGAACTGATTCATTTCACCGGGGATTGGGTCGGAAATCACCTCGGAAAGCAGGGATTTTGCCTCGGCTTCCACGTAGGGCACTCCCTCATCGTTGCAGTCGACGTAAAGGTTGTTGACCATGCGCCCGGCGAGGGGGTAGAACCGGGTTAAGGCGTCTGAGAGGGACTTTTTAAGGTGGCTGGATTTCTCGGAGTTGTCGAGATTGTCATTTACGTCTCTCGGGTAAAAGAGAACCAGAGGCATGAACACCGGGGGAGCGATTTGGTCGAGAAATGAGAGTTGGTAGTGGCGGAGGTGGGATGGGGTGGCGGAGGAGGGCTTTATGGTAAATTTGTTGGTTACTTCAACGTCAATCTTCATTCTCTCCTTACAAGAAAATAATCTCTCTCTCTCACTAAGAAGAAGAAGAAGAATGTTTTCTTTGAGACTGGAAAGATGTACTAATGTTGATATGGATAATGTGAGCTGAAGGAGGCTTTAAATAGGAAACTCCTAGGGGCTATAAAAGTCAAATAATGCATAGATTGGTTAAAAGTCAAATAATGCATAGATTTGTTAAAAGTCAAATCGTCGGCATAGGTTGGACTCTCATAATTTTCGTAGGGGGAGTAGGTGCGTATTGCTCAAGATGGCTCAAGGAGAATGTACATTTCATCTTTGTCAATGGAATTTGTAGTAGATCGAGAAAGAATCAAAATGACAAGTACCCTATGTACGGTCACTATTAGAGAAGAGTTTTGGGAAAGATTGTTCGGTGACCTCGGTGATGTTTTAATTCTCTCCACAATCACGCTTTTATTAGTTTGAGACTCACATGCATAAAACTCTCTAATATATATACACTCTTTCAATCACGATTCTATCACTAATATACACTCTTTCATTCACGATCCTATCACTGCTTGAGTTTTTTGCCTTTTCAAAACTAAAAATAAAAAATAGTTACAACGATTAAGAGATACATAAGCAATATTAGCTGCATCGAACGGGAAAATCACTTGATAAATGAGCCAAATCGAGTGGACAAGTTTTTAAATAGAAGATAACTTTTTATGATATAGTTGCCAACATTATAGATAGGGATGATAAATGAGCCAAATCAGCCGAACAGGTGATTGATCAAGCTTGGTTTAAAATGTTAGCGACTTTAATTTTTTTTTTTTTTAGTTTAGCTTGCTTATAAGACAAGACGTTTTAAACAAGTTTTAATCGAGCTAAACACAAGCTGATATCGAGTAATTTAAATTTTTTTTACATGTAATGAGTTAAATGAGCCAAGTAGTAGCTTGTTCGAGTTTGGCTTGAAACCTTAATGAATTTCAAAAGAATATTCAAGCTTAGTTTATTTATTTACTTACGTGCGTAATAAGTTGCTCTTGAACAAGTTTTTAACAAACGAATAAGAATTTCAATTCGAGTAACTTGGTTCGTTTAGTGGCCATAGTTACAGATTCCGATACAATCTCATGAGATCGAAGATCTCTCTCCTACATCACGTAATCTCCATATTAATTTGTTTAGTTTGTTACGACATTAACGACCCGCAAAATGAATATGCCGTTATTGTTCCCGGCTGGAATTAATGATCACCAAAAGTACTCTAGAACCTGGAATTTTCTCAGCTCATTCAACTTTTTATTTAATTTATTAGTTAAAGAAGCATTGTACGTAGTACTAATGTGTTAATGTCAAGGTTTGATTTTTTGAGTACAATACCGCGTTTGGTTGTTACCCACAAAACTTATCTAGTAGAGAAAGAAAGAAAAAGAGGGACAAGTTTTATTTTAAATTTGCTTTTTTTAACATCATGGATGAAATTAATGACGGAAGCAGTCTAGATCGATGTAGGGTGTTGGAAAAAAAATTCAGTGTCAAGCGGGTACCACGTGGTGTCCGCTCGCACATCTGAGCCATCCATTGTGTGTTTGAATGGCTTAAATTTGGAGAGAGAAGAAGAAGAGAGAAAATGTTGGATGAGAGGAGAGAGAGAGTTTCAATCCGAGCTGTTCAAAAGTGTATCGGACAGTTTGAATGCACCGAACGAATACCAAGTAGGATATATTCGCTCCGCGCGAACTGAAAAATCACATGTTGACCTAGAAATGTACTCCACACGGTGTGATATGCATGTACTCCTCAATGATTTCTGCAACTTGCAAGAGAGAGACAAAATCAGTTCTAAGATTCTTTTTATATCACATGCTAGTTGCGGGCCACCGTATACCTAATTTATACGACCCCCAGAGGCCGGAATATGCGAACGCAAAATTGAGCTCCGAAGACGATAATTACGAGAGAGAGAGAGAGAGAGAGAGAGAGAGAGGAGGAGGATCTGGACTGATGAAGGGTTTTTTTATTGTGTTATATTCATGATCATTTATTGAGTCATTTAAATTAACTCAATTCAAACTCAATTAATAAAGAAATAAATGAGTTAGATGGGTTGGACACATTTTAATGCAACTAATAAATTGACTGAATTGGGTCTATTTTCTAGTGCGTGGATTTGGATTCAATTTGTCACCCGTTCTTAAAGATAATGATTGTACAAAATTTTAGTAGTCCTATGGTTTACTTGAGATTCGACCTTAGATTTAGAAGAGCCATCCATCTCGACGACACAGTAGATATGGCATGGTTGTGCATGGTACGATATCCAATTAAGTACTCACTCCGTCTCATTTTCTTTGTCATTTTTTGAAGTTCATATAAGTTTTTAATCGCTTATATCTTCTATTCTTATAAATCTTCAAAAATATGCATTATAAATCTTGTTTGATAGTTCTCGATTAGATCTATAATACAAAGTTTTTAAAATAATGAAAAATTTATAAATTAAAACATATAAGCGTTTAAAGAACAACACAGATAACGAAAAAGGATAAAGAAAATGAGACAGAGGGAGCAACATTAAGAGTATAAGGGGAATGCCAAATAGTCAAACCAGAAAATTTTCAACCTCTAATATTGAATTCCCCGCGAGTCCGCGACTTTGTCCCTGGTCACGCCTGTCTAGAATCTTCTTTCTTTTGAACGGCAAGAAGATTCCACTAATCTTTGAAATTCTTACAAGGAGAGTGAAATTGTATGGAATCTTCTTATCCTTCTCAATAGCGAGCATATACGAATTTCTTCAATCACGCATAAATTAAGAATCATGCCGAGAACTATATAAATCACGGCCTCTTACCCATTTTTTGTTTTCCTCAACTCTAAAGCATTTCTTTTTTTTCCGCACTCTGAGACTTGTATTACAAGAAGTCTACCCCACCGCACCAATCCATCGCTCGTACAAAACGGCACCGTTTTGGTGCAAGGGCAAAGGCTTCACACTTGCTTCCTTTCCAGTTTGGTGCCGAATAAATGAACATGATTTTGTGAGGCTCATTTCGAATCTTATAAAGATAATTCAAATCGCAAGTTATTCTTAAAATATTTTTTTATGGATTCTTGTAAAAAAATAGCTCAATCCAATATGCGTAAAGACTTTTTCAACATTTGTAGGGGCCCTACAAATTCTAAAACACCCTGTGAATTCTGAAACAACTATTTTTGCTATCGTATTGAGCTAATTTTTTTCAATAACCCATAAAAAATTATTTAAGATTAACTAGCTATTAAAATGTTTTGTTTGCCGAGCAAAAAAAAAAAAAAGATTAACTAACTATTTAAATCATCTTTGCAAGACCCGTAATGGATCCCACAAAAATCAATTTAAAAAATTTGAAGCAATATATTTGTAACGACCCGAATCCTCAAATACCACGACCAACTATGAAACAAAATCGTACTCCTTCCGTCCCTTTTTAAATGTTCTACTTCGTAACTCCAACTTATTAAAAAACATCATCATTATACCTTTCACATCAACCTTTTCCTTCAGTTTTCCTACTTACCCATCATCATTACAATTTTTACTCACTAACTTTTCAAAATGAAATCTATTTTTATAGAGACAAAATAGACAATGTATCAACTTTTATTCACTAAATTTATCAAATGAACACTTATTAAGGGACAATCCAAAATAAAATACTAGACTATAATAAAGGAACAGATGAAGTATAATTTTCGCCACCAGCTCAATATGCAGAACAAAATAATTATTGAAAAGTCATCTCCCTGGACCCCATGCCCTTGACTCTGCAACATACCTCGCTCTCTGCCTCTCATCGGGTCCTTTATTTACTCCCTTCACGTGCACACTCTCTCTCTCCCAACTGACACTTGAGCTAACCATGCAAAGATAATTTTCTATTCTTTTTGGCAATCAATAGTACTTATCACATGTGATCCTAATCCATATCAATTAAATAATTAAGCAACTCATTCCACTACGGTTATTACGGTATTTCCTATTTGGTACCCATTAAATGGATAGTGGCCTACGAATTCTGAAATAAATTCTCACCGATATTGGATTGAGTTAATTTTTTTCAAGAACGCATGCACAAAAAAATATTTTAAAAATAACTTGTGATTTGAATCATCTTTGTAGAATATGAAATAAACCCCACAAAATGATCATGGCCATTTATTTGGCTCTAAATAGGGAAGGAAGCAAACAAACGGGGCCTTTGCCCTTGCACAAACCGGTACCGTTTTGTTTAAGCGGTTAGTGGAGCGATGAATTGGTGCGGTGGGGTAGTAGCGCTGCTTGTATTATACAATAGATACTTCCTAAAGTATTTGACCAAAATATCCAGCTATGACGGCTTTGTTCGGTAGCCAATTTAGTTTTAGTTTTAGTTTTAGTTTTATTTTCAATCATTACCCTATATATTTCTCCAATCATTACCCTATATCTCTAATTATTAATTTCATTTCTCTCTCTATCTCTCTCAAATCATTACCTCTATCTCAAATTATTATCTTATTTCTCTCTCCACCCACTACCAAAACTAAACTAAACTAAATTACCAACCAAACACAACCGACGGCTATGTAGTTTAGTGATCGATAAAGTAAACAAGAATCTTTTTTTTTTTTTGAACGGCATTTTTTTTTATTAATCTTTAAAAACAAGAACTTGGTCTGAACGATACATTTATATGATCAAAAGGTGTAAATATTGCATGGGTCAATAAATTTACATACATGTGAACTAAACCAAAACACAAAAATATTAATTAAAATGAAGTAATTCAAGTATATGATTGTTTCCAGTTGATTTCCGTCACAA